>JAJUPC010000786.1:0-80078 GCA_023614405.1 Avena insularis
GAGATGAAATATCACTTGCCTTGGTAGCTAGGAGAATAGGTGCAATCCTCACAGCAACAAACTTCACAATCCCACACAATCTACACACAAGAACAATACAACAACAATATTTCAATCAATAAAACATTACAAAACTTTGTGAATGCATGCAATATGCTATAGGTATGAACACAACTCTATAACACAGAGTCTACGAGTACAGAGGGATAGAATACTTCAACTAATTGCAGAAGAAATACTCAAAAATAATTTATTAAACAATTTTTATGAACGAAAATACTCACTAAAAGGGTTCTGCCTATAATTCCAAAAGTTTACAGAGGCAAAGAGAGAAGTGTAACGAAAAAAAAGGCCTCCATAATAAAAGGTCTTATTTTTCTGAATCCACTTGAACACCAAATTTGTATTTTTTCTGATTTGTGGAACAAAAGTTATGGATTTTCTAAGTTAAATACTAAATCTGTCTATTTTCTAATTAAATGAAATAATCTGGCGGCGTGGCGCTTTCCTATTAACCCGTCTTAGGTTGACGGATGGAGTCGCTGTGAAATGCACGTCAGATTTAAGTGGCACGTTGAACCGGATCAGATCAACCGTACCACTTTCGTTTAAGTGATTCTAAATCTTAACCGCAGATGTGAGATCTAAAAAAGGTCCCTAAGGCCCTGGCAGGGAAGGCCGGTCTTGACAATTTCGGCTCTTGTGGAAGCTACTTGTCGATGATGAGCCAGTCCAGCCTGAGTTCTCTGAGGCGAGGAGAGTCCCGTGGACCGGCCACGTGGACGGTCAGGGGATGTTGTGGCGATCTCGATGGAGGTCACCGTGAATGCGGGAAGTGCCGGGCTTGGTCTGCAGATCGCTTGGCTGGAGTTGCGTTGCCCAGCCGGTGAGCTCACGGCTTCGGTGAGCGGTGACTTTGGGGCTCGAACCAAGCGGCAAAGAAAAGGGTCGGTGAGGTGCTGTGAGCCCAGAGTGTCGCACGATCTAGTAAAGATCCAAAAGAGGCGGCGGGGAGCCCTACCTTTATCGGAGAAGGCGACCGGCCCGGTGGCGGCGAGAGGAGTTCGCCGGGAATGCGTCCGAATGAATCGATCTGGGCAAGAAGAAAACACGTGGTGGGTTCCAAAACACATGCGAGATTACCGGCAAACAAAGTAGGGGCGACGGAGAGGAGGGCAAAGCGGCTGGGATTCACTGGAATCATCATGGAGTCAAATCGGACATGATTGAGAGAGCTTCATAATTAGAGCCTTGGGGCTCTCGAGGGAAATGGTGAGGAAAATGATAGGGAAGGAGGAGAGGAGGTTTAGTAGGGAGTGTCGTGGCAGGGCAATTCGTGAGTAAACTACAAGGAATTCGAATCGATTCAAACCTTTAGAAGAGAGGGAGAGGTCCATCATCGTGAAACAGTGAAAGGCAACCGAAGATGGCTTGAGGGTGGCATTAGTGAAGTAGGCGTGAGAATCGACTGTCCTATCAGCGGTGAGGAGGGTAGAAATGAGGGGTGAAGAAAAGAAAGAGAAGGGAGAGGGGGGGTAAAGGGTGAAATTGCTGGGCGGATTGGGGCCAAAAGCCAAGAGTTGCCCTCTTTGCTCTCTTTTTTTCTCCCCTTAATCTTTATCTTTTTCATTTTCTCCACAACTTTGGTTTAAGGTTTCAAATTGATTCAAATCAATTTGTGAACATTTCCCCTAATGAAAACTCAAATTAAGTTTTAGGGTATTATGAAACATATTTGTTATCTTCTATTTTAATCCAAAGTATTTTACTTTGGATTTAATAAAATAATATAGCATTTTTCTTTGATCCTAATTTCAAAGATTCATATCTTTTTATTCAAGAATCAAAATTGCCAAATTTTGGAGGACATTCTAAATGCAATGCAATTACATGCATGATGATATGAGTGCAGTGATGATGATTTTGGATGAAAATTTAGGATGTTACACTGGGTTAGATCTTGTCACAACATGTTCCCAAACATGGTTTTACATCATCACATGACCTAACCAAGCCTAAAACAAGAGAGGGATACACGGGCTACCCTCGGGAAGAAAGTCTAGGGGTAGGCGATCAGAGGCCAGCGGATCGGGGTTCCATGAGGAAGAAGCGCTTGAGGCATGGAACACCTCAAACCATGCATGTGACCCTAGCATGTGTAATGAAGTGTGGTGGCATGCTCAAAACTCCTAAACCTGGTTCCCAAGTGTGACCCCCTTGAACATCGATGTCCCCTAAAAACAAAGTGTGTGCAATCGAGTATTAGGGGAAACTCCCGTTCGGTGAAACTAGGGTAGATCTTGTCACAACATGTTCCCAAACATGGTTTTACATCATCACATGACCTAACCAAGCCTAAAACAAGAGAGGGATACACGGGCTACCTGTCGGGAAGAAAGTCTAGGGGTAGGCGATCAGAGGCCATGGATCGAGGTTCCATGAGGAAGAAGCGCTTGAGGGCATGGAACACCTGCAAACCATGCATGTGACCCTAGAACGTGTAATGAAGTGTGGTGGCATGCTCCAAACTCCTAAACCTGGTTCCCAAGTGTGACCCCTTCCAGACATATGCGATGTCCCTAAAAAGAAAGTGTGTGCAATCTGAGTATTAGGAAACTCCCGTTTGGTGAAACGGGTAGATCTTGTCACAACATGTTCCCAAACATGGTTTTACATCATCACATGACCTAACCAAGCCTAAAACAAGAGAGGGATACACGGGCTACCCTCGGAAGAAAGTCTAGGGGTAGGCGATCCGAGGCCCATGGATCGAGGTTCCCAGGAAGAAGCGCTTGGGGCATGGAACACCTCAAACCATGCATGTGACCCAAGCATGTGTAATGAACTGTGGTGGCATGCTCAAAACTCCTAAACCTGGTTCCCAAGTGTGACCCCTTTCGCAGTCATGCGATGTCCCCTAAAAACAAAGTGTGTGCAATCTGAGTATTGGGAAACTCCCGTTTTGATTGAAAGGTAGATCTTGTCACAACATGTTCCCAAACATGGTTTTACATCATCACATGACCTAACCAAGCCTAAAACAAGAGGGATACACGGGCTACCCCTGTCGGAAGAAAGTCTAGGGGGTAGGCGATCAAGGCCAGCGGATCGGGGTTCCATGAGAAGAAGCGCTTGAGGCATCAGAACACCTCAAACCATGCATGTGACCCTAGCACGTGTAATTAAGTGTGGTGGCATGCTCAAAACTCCTAAACCTAGTTCCAAAGTGTGACCCCTTCGCAGACATATCGATGTCCCTAAAAACAAAGTGTGTGCAATCTGAGTATTGGGAAACTCCCGTTTGGTGAAAGCAGGGTAGATCTTGTCACAACATGTTCCCAAACATGGTTTTACATCATCACATGACCTAACCAAGCCTAAAACAAGAGAGGGCTACACGGGCTACCCCTCGGGAAGAAAGTCTAGGGGGTAGGCGATCCGAGGCCCATGGATCGAGGTTCCATGAGGAAGAAGCGCTTGAGGCATGGAACACCTCAAACCATGCATGTGACCCTAGCATGTGTAATGAAGTGTGGTGGCATGCTCAAAACTCCTAAACCTGGTTCCCAAGTGTGACCCCTTGAGACATATGTCTGTCCCTAAAACAAAGTGTGTGCAATCGAGTATTAGGAAACTCACAGTTTCGGTGAAACAGGGGTACATCTTTTCACAACAAATTCCAAAAAAAGTTTTTACATCATCACATGATCTAACCAAGACTAAAACAAGAGAGGGCTACACGGGCTACCCTATCGTCGAAGAAAGTCTAGGGGGGTAGACGATCTAAGGCCCGAGGATCAGGGTTCCGCAGGAAGAAGCGCTTCGAGGCATTGGAACACCTCCAAACCATGCCTGTGACCCTAGCATGTGTAATGAAGTGTGGTGGCATGCTCAAAACTCCTAAACCTGGTTCCCAAGTGTGACCCCTTTGGAGCCATGCGTTGTCCCCTAAAAACAAAGTGTTTTCAATCTGAGTATTAGGGGGAAACTCCCCGTTTCGGTGAAACCGGGGTAGATCTTGTCACAACATGTTCCCAAACATGGTTTTACATCATCACATGACCTAACCAATCCTAAAACAAGAGAGGCTACACCGGGCTACCCCTGTCAGAAGAAAGTCTAGGGGGTAGACGATCTGAGGCCCGCGGATCAGGGTTCCGCAGAAAGAAGCGCTTCGGGGCATCGGAACACCTCCAAACCATGCATGTGACCCTAGCAAGTGTAATGAAGTGTGGTGGCATGCTCAAAACTCATAAACCTGGTTCCCAAGTGTGACCCCTTCGGACATATGCTGTCCCTAAAAACAAAGTGTTTGCAATCTGAGTATTAGGGGGAAACTCCCCGTTTCAGTGAAACCGGGGTAGATCTTGTCACAACATGTTCCCAAACATGGTTTTACATCATCACATGACCTAACCAAGCCTAAAACAAGAGAGGGATACACAGAGCTACCCCTATGAGAAGAAAGTCTAGGGTGTAGGCGATCAGAGGCCAGCGGATCGAGGTTCCACAGAAGAAGAAGCTTGAGGCATCGAACACCTCAAACCATGCATGTGACCCTAGCATGTGTAATGAAGTGTGGTGGCATGCTCACAAAACTCCTAAACCTGGTTCCCAAGTGTGACCCCCTTGAGACATATCGATGTCCCTAAAAACAAAGTGTGCAATCCGAGTATTAGGGAAACTCCCCGGTTCGGTGAAACCAGGGTAGATCTTGTCACAACATGTTCCCAAACATGGTTTTACATCATCACATGACCTAACCAAGCCTAAAACAAGAGAGGGATACACCGGGCTACCCCTGTCAGAAGAAAGTCTAGGGGGGTAGACGATCAGACGCCCGCGGATTAGGGTTCCACAGGAAGAAGCGCTTCGGGGCATCGGAACACCTACAAACCATGCATGTGACCCTAGCATGTGTAATGAAGTGTGGTGGCATGCTCAAAACTCCTAAACCTGGTCCCCAAGTGTGACCCCTTCAGAGACATGCGTTGTCCCTAAAAACAAAGTGTGCAATCTGAGTATTAGGGGGAAACTCCCCGTTTCGGTGAAACAGGGTAGATCTTGTCACAACATGTTCCCAAACATGGTTTTACATCATCACATGACCTAACCAAGCCTAAAACAAGAGAGGGCTACACGGGCTACCCTGTCGGGAAGAAAGTCTAGGGGGTAGGCGATCAGAGGCCCAGCGGATCGAGGGTTCATGAAGAAAAGCGCTTGAGGCATCGGAACACCTCTAAACCATGCATGTGACCCTAGCATGTGTAATGAAGTGTGGTGGCATGCTCAAAACTCGTAAACCTTGTTCCCAAGTGTGACCCCTTGGTAGACATATGCGTTGTCCCCTAAAAACAAAGTGTCTGTAATTTGAGTATTAGGGGGAAACTCCCGTTTGGTGAAAGCAGGGTAGATCTTGTCACAACATGTTCCCAAACATGGTTTTACATCATCACATGACCTAACCAAGCCTAAAACAAGAGAGGGCTACACGGGCTACCCCTGTCGGAAGAAAGTCTAGGGGGTAGGCGATCAGGCCAGCGGATCGGGGTTCCATGGAAGAAGCGCTTGAGGCATGGAACACCTCAAACCATGCATGTGACCCTAGCATGTGTAATGAAGTGTGGTGGCATGCTCAAAACTCCTAAACCTGGTTCCCAAGTGTGACCCCTTCCCTTAGACATATCGTGTCCCCTAAAAACAAAGTGTGTGCAATCTGAGTATTAGGGAAACTCCCGTTCAGTGAAACAGGGTAGATCTTGTCACAACATGTTCCCAAACATGGTTTTACATCATCACATGACCTAACCAAGCCTAAAACAAGAGAGGGCTACACGGGCTACCCCTGTCGGGAAGAAAGTCTAGGGGGTAGGCGATCCGAGGCCCATGGATCGGGGTTCCATGGGAAGAAGCGCTTGGGCATGGAACACCTCAAACCATGCATGTGACCCTAGCATGTGTAATGAAGTGTGGTGGCATGCTCAAAACTCCTAAACCTGGTTCCCAAGTGTAACCCCTTGAGACATCGTTGTCCCTAAAAACAAAGTGTGTGCAATCTGAGTATTAGGGAAACTCCCGTTCGGTGAAACAGGGTAGATCTTGTCACAACATGTTCCCAAACATGGTTTTACATCATCACATGACCTAACCAAGCCTAAAACAATAGAGGGATACACGGGCTACCCTGTCGGAAGAAAGTCTAGGGGTAGGCGATCAGAGGCCATGGATCGAGTTCCATGAGGAAGAAGCGCTTGAGGGCATCGGAACACCTCAAACCATGCATGTGACCCTAGCATGTGTAATGAAGTGTGGTGGCATGCTCAAAACTCCTAAACCTGGTTCCCAAGTGTGACCCCTTCATGGACATGCGATGTCCCTAAAAACAAAGTGTGTGCAATCTGAGTATTAGGAGGAAACTCCCCGTTTCGGTGAAACCAGGGTAGATCTTGTCACAACATGTTCCCAAACATGGTTTTACATCATCACATGACCTAACCAAGCCTAAAACAAGAGACGGATACACCAGGCTACCCCTGTCAGAAGAAAGTCTAGGGAGGTAGACGATCTGAGGCCCGCGGATCAGGGTTCCATAGGAAGAAGCGCTTCGGGGCATCGGAACACCTCCAAACCATGCATGTGACCCTAGAATGTGTAATGAAGTGTGGTGGCATGCTCAAAACTCCTAAACCTGGTTCCCAAGTGTGACCCCTTCATGGACATGCGTTGTCCCCTAAAAACAAAGTGTGTGCAATGTGAGTATTAGGGGGAAACTCCCCGTTTCGGTGAAACCGGGGTAGATCTTGTCACAACATGTTACCAAACATGGTTTTACATCCTCACATGACCTAACCAAGCCTAAAACAAGAGAGGGATACATCGGGCTACCCATATCAGAAGAAAGTCTAGGGGGTAGACGATCAAGGCCCAGCGGATCGGGGTTCCATGAGGAAGAAGCGCTTCGGGGCATCGGAACACCTCCAAACCATGCATATGACCCTAGCATGTGTAATGAAGTGTGGTTGCATGCTCAAAACTCCTAAACCTGGTTCCCAAGTGTGACCCCCCTTCGCAGACATATGCGTTGTCCCCTAAAAACAAAGTGTGTGCAATCTGAGTATTACGAGGAAACTCCCCGTTTCGGTGAAACCGGGGTAGATCTTGTCACAACATGTTCCCAAACATGGTTTTACATCATCACATGACCTAACCAAGCCTAAAACAAGAGAGGGATACACCGGGCTACCTGTCGGGAAGAAAGTCTAGGGGTAGGCGATCCGAGGCCCATGGATCGGGAGTTCCATGAGGAAGAAGCGCTTGAGGGCATGAACACCTCAAACCATGCATGTGACCCTAGCATGTGTAATGAAGTGTGGTGGCATGCTCAAAACTACTAAACCTGGTTCCCAAGTGTGACCCCTTGAGACATGCGTTGTCCCCTAAAAACAAAGTGTCTGCAATCTGAGTATTAGGGGGAAACTCCCCGTTTCGGTGAAACCGGGGTAGATCTTGTCACAACATGTTCCCAAACATGGTTTTACATCATCACATGACCTTACCAATCCTAAAACAAGAGAGGGCTACACGGGCTACCCACTGGGAAGAAAGTCTAGGGGGTAGGCGATCAGAGGCCCATGGATCGAGTTCCATGAGAAGAAGCGCTTGAGGCATCGACACCTCCAAACCATGCATGTGACCCTAGCATGTGTAATGAAGTGTGGTGGAATGCTCAAAACTCCTAAACGTGGTTCCCAAGTGTGACCCCCTTGAGACATATCGATGTCCCTAAAACAAAGTGTATGCAATCTGAGTATTAGGGAAACTCCGTTCGGTGAAACTGGGGTAGATCTTGTCACAACATGTTCCCAAACATGGTTTTACATCATCACATGACCTAACCAAGCCTAAAACAAGAGAGGGATACACGGGCTACCCTGTCGGGAAGAAAGTCTAGGGGGTAGGCGATCAGGGCCAGCGGATCGGGGTTCCATGGGAAGAAGCGCTTGGGCATGGAACACCTCAAACCATGCATGTGACCCTACCATGTGTAATGAAGTGTGGTGGCATGCTCAAAACTCCTAAACCTGGTTCACAAGTGTGACCCCTTCCAGACATATCGTTGTCCCTAAAAACAAAGTGTGTGCAATCTGTGTATTAGTGGGAAACTCCCCGTTTCGGTGAAACAGGGTAGATCTTGTCACAACATGTTCCCAAACATGGTTTTACATCATCACATGACCTAACCAAGCCTAAAACAAGAGAGGCTACACGGGCTACCCCTGGGAAGAAAGTCTAGGGGGTAGGCGATCCGAGGCCATGGATCGAGTTCCATGAGGAAGAAGCGCTTGAGGGCATGGAACACCTCAAACCATGCATGTGACCCTAGCATGTGTAATGAAGTGTGGTGGCATGCTCAAAACTCCTAAACCTGGTTACCAAGTGTGACACCTTCTTAGACATATGTGTTGTCCCCTAAAAACAAAGTGTGTGCAATCTGAGTATTAGGGGGAAACTCCCCGTTTCGGTGAAACTAGGGTAGATCTTGTCACAACATGTTCCCAAACATGGTTTTACATCATCACATGACCTAACCAAGCCTAAAACAAGAGAGGGCAACACCGGGCTACCCCTGTCAGAAGAAAGTCTAGGGGGTAGACGATACGAGGCCCGCGGATCGAGGTTCCATGAGAAGAAGCGCTTCGAGGCATCGGAACACCTCCAAACCATGCATGTGACCCTAGCATGTGTAATGAAGTGTGGTGGCATGCTCAAAACTCCTAAACCTGGTTCCCAGGTGTGACCCCCTTCACAGACATATGCGTTGTCCCCTAAAAACAAAGTGTGTGCAATCTGAGTATTAGGAGGAAACTCCCCGTTTTGGTGAAACCGGGGTAGATCTTGTCACAACATGTTCCCAAACATGGTTTTACATCATCACATGACCTAACCAAGCCTAAAACAAGAGAGGGCTACACCGGGCTACCCCTGTCAGAAGAAAGTCTAGGGGGGTAGACGATCCGAGGCCCGCGGATCAGGGTTCCGCAGGAAGAAGCGCTTCGGGGCATCGGAACACCTCCAAACCATGCATGTGACCCTAGCATGTGTAATGAAGTGTGGTGGCATGCTCAAAACTCCTAAATCTGGTTCCCAAGTGTGACCCCTTCTGAGACATCGTTGTCCCTAAAAACAAAGTGTCCGCAATCTGAGTATTAGGGGGAAACTCCCGTTTGGTGAAACCGGGGTAGATCTTGTCACAACATGTTCCCAAACATGGTTTTACATCATCACATGACCTAACCAAGCCTAAAACAAGAGAGGGATACACCGGGCTACCCCTGTCAGAAGAAAGTCTAGGGGGTAGACGATCCGAGGCCCGCGGATCAGGGTTCCACAGGAAGAAGCGCTTCGAGGCATCGGAACACCTCCAAACCATGCATGTGACCCTAGCATGTGTAATGAAGTGTGGTGGAATGCTCAAAACTCCTAAACCTGGTTCCCAAGTGTGACCCCTTGAGACATGCGTTGTCCCTAAAAACAAAGTGTCTGTAATCTGAGTATTAGGGGGAAACTCCCTGTTTCAGTGAAACCGGGTAGATCTTGTCACAACATGTTCCCAAACATGGTTTTACATCATCACATGACCTAACCAAGCCTAAAACAAGAGGGCTACACCGGGCTACCCCTGTCAGAAGAAAGTCTAGGGGGGTAGACGATCCGAGGCCCGCGGATCAGGGTTCCTCAGGAAGAAGCGCTTCGTGGCATCGGAACACCTCCAAACCATGCATGTGACCCTAGCATGTGTAATGAAGTGTGGTGGCATGCTCAAAACTCCTAAACCTGGTTCCCAAGTGTGACCCCTTGAGACATATATGTGTCCCCTAAAAACAAAGTGTGTCCAATCTGACTATTAGGGGGAAACTCCCCGTTTCGGTGAAACAGGTATAGATCTTGTAACAACATGTTCCCAAACATGGTTTTACATCATCACATGACCTAACCAAGCCTAAAACAAGATAGGGATACACGGGGCTACCCTGTCGGAAGAAGAAAGTCTAGGGGGTAGACGATCCAGGCCCGCGGATCAGGGTTCCGCAGGAAGAAGCGCTTCGGGGCATCGGAACACCTCCAAACCATGCATGTGACCCTAGCATGTGTAATGAAGTGTGGTGGCATGCTCAAAACTCCTAAACCTGGTTCCCAAGTGTGACCCCTTGAGACATGTCGATGTCCCTAAAAACAAAGTGTGTGCAATCTGAGTATTAGGGGGAAACTCCCCGTTTCGGTGAAACCGGGGTAGATCTTGTCACAACATGTTCCCAAACATGGTTTTACATCATCACATGACCTAACCAATCCTAAAACAAGAGAGGCTACACGGGCTACCCACATCGGAAGAAAGTCTAGGGGTAGGCGATCCAGAGCCCATGGATCGGGGTTCCATGAGGAAGAAGCGCTTGGGGCATGGAACACCTCAAACCATGCATGTGACCCTAGCATGTGTAATGAAGTGTGGTGGCATGCTCAAAACTCCTAAACCTGGTTCCCAAGTGTGACCCCCTTGAGACATATCGTTGTCCCTAAAACAAAGTGTGTGCAATTTGAGTATTATGGGAAACTCCCTGTTTCGGTGAAACAGGGGTAGATCTTGTCACAACATGTTCCCAAACATGGTTTTACATCATCACATGACCTAACCAAGCCTAAAACAAGAGAGGGCTACACCGGGCTACCCCTGTCAGAAGAAAGTCTAGGGGGTTGACGAAGCAAGGCCCATGGATCGAGGTTCATGAGGAAGAAGCGCTTGAGGCATCGGAACACCTCAAACCATGCATGTGACCCTAGCATGTGTAATGAAGTGTGGTGGCATGCTCAAAACTCCTAAACCTGGTTCCCAAGTGTGACCCCTTGAGACATATCGTTGTCCCCTAAAACAAAGTGTGTGCAATCTGAGTATTAGGGAAACTCCCGTTTCGGTGAAAGCAGGTGAATCTTGTCACAACATGTTGCCAAACATGGTTTTACATCATCACATCACCTAACCAAGCCTAAAACAAGAGAGGGCTACACGGGCTACCCTGTCGGGAAGAAAGTCTAGGGGGTAGGCGATCAAGGCCAGCGGATCGGGTTCCATGGAAGAAGCGCTTGAGGCATAGGAACACCTCCAAACCATGCATGTGACCCTAGCATGTGTAATGAAGTGTGGTGGCATGCTCAAAACTCCTAAACCTGGTTCCCAAGTGTGACCCCCTTCGCAGACATATGCGCTGTCCCCTAAAAACAAAGTGTGTGCAATCTGAGTATTAGGAGGAAACTCCCCGTTTCGGTGAAACCGGGGTAGATCTTGTCACAACATGTTCCCAAACATGGTTTTACATCATCACATGACCTAACCAAGCCTAAAAAAGAGAGGGCTACACCGGACTACCCCTGTCAGAAGAAAGTCTAGGGGGGTAGACGATCCGAGGCCCGCGGATCAGGGTTCCACAGGAAGAAGCGCTTCGAGGCATCGGAACACCTCCAAACCATGCATGTGACCCTAGAATGTGTAATGAAGTGTGGTGGCATGCTCAAAACTCCTAAACCTGGTTCCCAAGTGTGACCCCCTTCGTAGACATATGCGCTGTCCCCTAAAAACAAAGTGCGTGCAATTTGAGTATTAGGGGGAAACTCCCGTTTCGGTGAAAGCAGGGTAGATCTTGTCACAACATGTTCCCAAACATGGTTTTACATCATCACATGACCTAACCAAGCCTAACACAAGAGAGGGCTACACGGGCTACCCTGTCGGAAGAAAGTCTAGGGGGTAGGCGATCAGAGGCCATGGATCGGGTTCCATGAGGAAGAAGCGCTTTTGGGCATCGGAACACCTCCAAACCATGCATGTGACCCTAGCATGTGTAATGAAGTGTGGTGGCATGCTCAAAACTCCTAAACCTGGTTCCCAAGTGTGACCCCTTCGTAGACATATGCGTTGTCCCCTAAAAACAAAGTGTCTGCAATCTGAGTATTAGGGGGAAACTCCCCGTTTCGGTGAAACAGGGGTAGATCTTGTCACAACATGTTCCCAAACATGGTTTTACATCATCACATGACCTAACCAAGCCTAAAACAAGAGAGGGCTACACCGGGCTACCCCTGTCAGAAGAAAGTCTAGGGGGGTAGACGATCCGAGGCCCGCGGATCAGGGTTCCACAGGAAGAAGCGCTTCGGGGCATCGGAACACCTCCAAACCATGCATGTGACCCTAGCATGTGTAATGAAGTGTGGTGGCATGCTCAAAACTCCTAAACCTGGTTCCCAAGTGTGACCCCCTTCGCAGACATATGCGTTGTCCCCTAAAAAGAAAGTGTGTGCAATCTGAGTATTAGGGGGAAACTCCCGTTTGGTGAAACAGGGTAGATCTTGTCACAACATGTTCCCAAACATGGATTTACATCATCAAATGACCTAACCAAGCCTAAAACAAGAGACGGCTACATCGGGCTACCCCTGTCGGGAAGAAAGTCTAGGGGTAGGCGATCAGAACCAGCGGATCGAGTTCCATGGAAGAAGCGCTTGAGGCATGGAACACCTCAAACCATGCATGTGACCCTAGGATCTGTAATGAAGTGTGGTGGCATGCTCAAAACTCTTAAACCTGGTTCCCAAGTGTGACCCCTTGAGACATACGTTGTCCCCTAAAAACAAAGTGTCTGCAATCTGAGTATTAGGGGGAAACTCCCCGTTTCGGTGAAACCAGGGTAGATCTTGTCACAACATGTTCCCAAACATGGTTTTACATCATCACATGACCTAACCAAGCCTAAAACAAGTGAGAGCTACACCGGGCTACCCCTGTTAGAAGAAAGTCTAGGGGGTAGACGATCTGAGGCCCGCGGATCAGGGTTCCGCGGGAATAAGCGCTTTGAGGCATCGAAACACCTACAAACCATGCATGTGACCCTAGCATGTGTAATGAAGTGTGGTGGAATGCTCAAAACTCCTAAACCTGGTTCCCAAGTGTGACCCCCTTCGCAGACATGCGCTGTCCCCTAAAAACAAAGTGTCTGCAATCTGAGTATTTGGGGGAAACTCCCCGTTTTGGTGAAACCAGGGTAGATCTTGTCACAACATGTTCCCAAACAAGGTTTTAAATCATCAAATGACCTAAACAAGCCTAAAACAAGTGAGAGCTACACCGGGCTACCCCTGTCAGAAGAAAGTCTAGGGGTAGACGATCCGAGGCCCAGCGGATCGAGGTTCCATGAGGAAGAAGCGCTTCGGGGCATCAGAACACCTCCAAACCATGCATGTGACCCTAGCATGTGTAATGAAGTGTGGTGGCATGCTCAAAACTCCTAAACCTGGTTCCCAAGTGTGACCCCCGTAGCAGACATGCGGTGTCGCCTAAAAACAAAGTGTCTGCAATCTGAGTATTAGGGGGAAACTCCCCGTTTCGGTGAAACCAGGGTAGATCTTGTCACAACATGTTCCCAAACATGGTTTTACATCATCACATGACCTAACCAAGCCTAAAACAAGAGAGGGCTACACCGGGCTACCCCTGTGAGAAGAAAGTCTAGGGCGGTAGACGATCAGAGGCCAGCGGATCGAGTTCCATGAGGAAGAAGCGCTTGAGGCATCGGAACACCTCAAACCATGCATGTGACCCTAGCATGTGTAATGAAGTGTGGTGGCATGCTCAAAACTCCTAAACCTGGTTCCCAAGTGTGACCCCTTCAGGACATATGCGTTGTCCCTAAAAACAGTGTATGCAATCTGAGTATTAGGGGGAAACTCCCCGTTTCAGTGAAACAGGGGTAGATCTTGTCACAACATGTTCCCAAACATGGTTTTACATCATCACATGACCTAACCAAGCCTAAAACAAGTGAGGGCTACACCGGGCTACCCCTGTCGGAAGAAAGTCTAGGGGGGTAGACGATCTGAGGCCCGCGGATCAGGGTTCCATGAGGAAGAAGCGCTTGAGGCATGGAACACCTCCAAACCATGCATGTGACCCTAGCATGTGTAATGAAGTGTGGTGGGATGCTCAAAACTCCTAAACCTGGTTCCCAAGTGTGACCCCCTCCAAAGACATGCGTTGTCCCCTAAAAACAAAGTGTGTGCAATCTGATTATTAGGGGGAAACTCCCGTTTGGTGAAACAGGGTAGATCTTGTCACAACATGTTCCCAAACATGGTTTTACATCATCACATGACCTAACCAAGCCTAAAACAAGAGAGGGCTACACCGGGCTACCCCTGTCAGAAGAAAGTCTAGGGGGGTAGACGATCCGAGGCCCACGGATCAGGGTTCCGCAGGAAGAAGCGCTTCGGGGCATCGGAACACCTCCAAACCATGCATGTGACCCTTCAATGTGTAATGAAGTTTGGTGGCATGCTCAAAACTCCTAAACCTGGTTCCCAAGTGTGACCCCCTTCGCAGACATATGCATTGTCCCCTAAAAACAAAGTGTGTGCAATGTGAGTATTAGGGGGAAACTCCCTGTTTCGGTAAAACCAGGGTAGATCTTGTCACAACATGTTCACAAACATGGTTTTACATCATCACATGACCTAACCAAGCCTAAAACAAGAGAGGGATACACCGGGCTACCCCTGTCAGAAGAAAGTCTAGGGGGTAGACGATCCGAGGCCCATGGATCGAGGTTCCATGAGGAAGAAGCGCTTGAGGCATCGGAACACCTCAAACCATGCATGTGACCCTAGCATGTGTAATGAAGTGTGGTGGCATGCTCAAAACTCCTAAACCTGGTTCCCAAGTGTGACCCCTTCATGAGACATATGTTGTCCCTAAAAACAAAGTGTGTGCAATCCCAGTATTAGGGAAACTCCCGTTTGGTGAAACAGGGTAGATCTTGTCACAACATGTTCCCAAACATGGTTTTGCATCATCACATGACCTAACCAAGCCTAAAACAAGAGAGAGGGCTACACGGGCTACCCTGTCGGGAAGAAAGTCTAGGGGGGTAGACGATCTAAGGCCCGCGGATCAAGGTTCCACAGGAAGAAGCGCTTCAGGGCATCGGAACACCTCCAAACCATGCATGTGACCCTAGCATGTGTAATGAAGTGTGGTGGCATGCTCAAAACTCCTAAACCTGGTTCCCAAGTGTGAACCCCTTCACAGACATGCGTTGTCCCCTAAAAACAAAGTGTCTGCAATCTGAGTATTAGGGGGAAACTCCCCGTTTCGGTGAAACCGGGGTAGATCTTGTCACAACATGTTCCCAAACATGGTTTTACATCATCACATGACCTAACCAAGCCTAAAACAAGAGAGGCTACACCGGGCTACCCCTGTCAGAAGAAAGTCTAGGGGGGTAGACGATCCGAGGCCCGCGGATCAGGGTTCCACAGGAAGAAGCGCTTCGGGGCATCGGAACACCTCCAAACCATGCATGTGACCCTAGCATGTGTAATGAAGTGTGGTGGCATGCTCAAAACTCCTAAACCTGGTTCCCAAGTGTGACCCCCTTCCCAGACATATGCGCTGTCCTCTAAAAACAAAGTGCGTGCAATTGGAGTATTAGGGGGAAACTCCCTGTTTGGTGAAACCGGGGTAGATCTTGTCACAACATGTTCCCAAACATGGTTTTACATCATCACATGACCTAACCAAGCCTAAAACAAGAGAGGGCTACACCGGGCTACCCCTGTCAGAAGAAAGTCTAGGGGGTAGACGATCCGAGGCCATGGATCGAGTTCCATGAGGAAGAAGCGCTTGAGGCATGGAACACCTCAAACCATGCATGTGACCCTAGCATGTGTAATGAAGTGTGGTGGCATGCTCAAAACTCCTAAACCTGGTTCCCAAGTGTGACCCCTTCCAGGACATATCGTTGTCCCTAAAAACAAAGTGTGTGCAATCTGAGTATTAGGGAAACTCCCGTTTGGTGAAACAGGGTAGATCTTGTCACAACATGTTCCCAAACATGGTTTTACATCATCACATGACCTAACCAAGCCTAAAACAAGAGAGGGCTACACGGGCTACCCCTGTCGGAAAGAAAGTCTAGGGGTAGGCGATCCGAGGCCAGCGGATCGGGAGTTCCATGAGGAAGAAGCGCTTCGGGGCATCGGAACACCTCCAAACCATGCATGTGACCCTAGCATGTGTAATGAAGTGTGGTGGCATGCTCAAAACTCCTAAACCTGGTTCCCAAGTGTGACCCCCTTCGCAGACATATGCGCTGTCCCCTAAAAACAAAGTGTGTGCAATCTGAGTATTAGGGAAACTCCCGTTTGGTGAAACCGGGGTAGATCTTGTCACAACATGTTCCCAAACATGGTTTTACATCATCACATGACCTAACCAAGCCTAAAACAAGAGAGGGCTACACGGGCTACCACATGGGAAGAAAGTCTAGGGGTAGGCGATCTGAGGCCCGCGGATCAGGGTTCCATACGAAGAAGCACTTCGGGGTATCGGAACACCTCCATACCATGCATGTGACCCTAGCATGTGTAATGAAGTGTGGTGGCATGCTCAAAACTCCTAAAAATGGTTCCCAAGTGTGACCCCTTGAGACATATGCGTTGTCCCCTAAAAACAAAGTGTACGCAATCCGAGTATTAGGGAAACTCCCGTTTGGTGAAACAGGGTTAGATCTTGTCACAAAATGTTCCCAAACATGGTTTTACATCATCACATGACCTAACCGAGCCTAAAACAAGAGAGGGCTACACGGGCTACCCTGTCGGAAGAAAGTCTAGGGGTAGGCGATCAGAGGCCCAGCGGATCGAGTTCCACAGGAAGAAGCGCTTGAGGCATGGAACACCTCAAACCATGCATGTGACCCTAGCATGTGTAATGAAGTGTGGTGGCATGCACAAAAATCCTAAACCTGGTTCCAAAGTGTGACCCCTTGAGACATACATGTTGTCCCCTAAAAACAAAGTGTGTGCAATCTGAGTATTAGGAAACTCCCGTTTGGTGAAAGCAGGGTAGATCTTGTCACAACATGTTCCCAAACATGGTTTTACATCATCACATGACCTAACCAAGCCTAAAACAAGAGAGGGCTACACGGGCTACCCTGTCGGAAGAAAGTCTAGGGGTAGGCGATCCAAGCCAGCGGATCGAGGTTCCATGAGGAAGAAGCGCTTGAGGGCATGGAACACCTCCAAACCATGCATGTGACCCTAGCATGTGTAATGAAGTGTGGTGGCATTCTCAAAACTCCTAAACCTGGTTCCTAAGTGTGACCCCTTCATAGACATGCGTTGTCCCCTAAAAACAAAGTGTCTGCAATCTGAGTATTAGGGGGAAACTCCCCGTTTCGGTGAAACAGGGGTAGATCTTGTCACAACATGTTCCCAAACATGGTTTTACATCATCACATGACCTAACCAAGCCTAAAACAAGAGAGGGCTACACCGGGCTACCCCTGTCAGAAGAAAGTCTAGGGGGTAGGCGATCAGAACCAGCGGATCAGGGTTCCACAGCAAGAAGCGCTTCGGGGCATCGGAACACCTCCAAACCATGCATGTTACCCTTGAATGTGTAATGAAGTGTGGTGTCATGCTCAAAACTCCTAAACCTGATTCCCAAGTGTGACCCCCTTTGCAGACATGCGTTGTCCCCTAAAAACAAAGTGTGTGCAATCTGAGTATTAGGGGGAAACTCCCCGTTTCGGTGAAACCGGGGTAGATCTTGTCACAACATGTTCCCAAACATGGTTTTACATCATCACATGACCTAACCAAGCCTAAAACAAGAGAGGGCTACACCGGGCTACCCTGTCAGAAGAAAGTCTAGGGGGGTAGACGATCTGAGGCCCGCGGATCAGGGTTCCATAGGAAGAAGCGCTTCGGGGCATCGGAACACCTCCAAACCATGCATGTGACCCTAGCATGTGTAATGAAGTGTGGTGGCATGCTCAAAACTCCTAAACCTGGTTCCCAAGTGTGACCCCCTTGAGACATATCGTTGTCCCTAAAAACAAAGTGTGTGTGCAATCTGAGTATTAGGGAAACTCCCGTTTCGGTGAAACAGGGTAGATCTTGTCACAACATGTTCCCAAACATGGTTTTACATCATCACATGACCTAACCAAGCCTAAAACAAGAGAGGCTACACGGGCTACCCCTGTCGGAAGAAAGTCTAGGGGTAGGCGATCAGGGCCCATGGATCGAGTTCCATGGGAAGAAGCGCTTCGGGGCATCGGAACACCTCCAAACCATGCATGTGACCTTATCATGTATAATGAAGTGTGGTGGCATTCTCAAAACTCCTAAACATGGTTCCCAAGTGTGACCCGATTCGTAGACATATGCGATGTCCCCTAAAAACAAAGTGTCTACAATTTGAGTATTAGGGGGAAACTCCCCGTTTCGGTGAAACCGGGGTAGATCTTGTCACAACATGTTCCCAAACATGGTTTACATCATCACATGACCTAACCAAGCCAAAAACAAGAGAGCGCTACACCGGGCTACCCCTCGGAAGAAAGTCTAGGGGGTAGGCGATCAGAGCCCATGGATCGGGGTTCCATGAGGAAGAAGCGCTTGAGGCATGGAACACCTCAAACCATGCATGTGGCCCTAGCATGTGTAATGAAGTGTGGTGGCATGCTCAAAACTGCTAAACCTAGTTCCCAAGTATGACCCCTTCCATGAACATATCGTTGTCCCCTAAAAACAAAGTGTGTGCAATCCGAGTATTAGGGAAACTCCCGTTTGGTGAAACAGGGTAGATCTTGTCACAACATGTTCCCAAACATGGTTTTACATCATCACATGACCTAACCAAGCCTAAAACAAGAGAGGGATACTACACCCACCCCTGTCGGAAGAAAGTCTAGGGGGTAGGCGATCCAGGCGCCATGGATCGAGTTCCATGGGAAGAAGCGCTTGAGGCATCGGAACACCTCAAACCATGCATGTGACCCTAGCATGTGTAATGAAGTGTGGTGGCATGCTCAAAACTCCTAAACCTGGTTCCCAAGTGTGACCCCTTGAGACATATCGTTGTCCCTAAAAACAAAGTGTGCAATCTGAGTATTAGGGAAACTCCCGTTTGGTGAAACCAGGGTAGATCTTGTCACAACATGTTCCCAAACATGGTTTTACATCATCACATGACCTAACCAAGCCTAAAACAAGAGAGGGCTACACGGGCAACCCACTGTCGGAAGAAAGTCTAGGGGGTAGGCGATCAGAGGCCAGCGGATCGAGGGTTCCATGAGGAAGAAGCGCTTGAGGCATCGGAACACCTCAAACCATGCATGTGACCCTAGCATGTGTAATGAAGTGTGGTGGCATGCTCAAAACTCCTAAACCTGGTTCCCAAGTTTGACCCCCTTCGCACACATATGCGTTGTTCCCTAAAAACAAAGTGTGCAATTTGAGAATTAGGGGGAAACTCCCCGTTTCGGTGAAACCGGGTTAGATCTTGTCACAACATGTTCCCAAACATGGTTTTACATCATCACATGACCTAACCAAGCCTAAAACAAGAGAGGCCTACACCGGGATACCCCTGTCAGAAAAAAGTCTAGGGGGTAGACGATCCGAGGCCTGTGGATCAGGGTTCCATGAGGAAGCGCTTGAGGCATCGGAACACCTCAAACCATGCATGTGACCCTAGCATGTGTAATGAAGTGTGGTGGCATGCTCAAAACTCCTAAACCTGGTTCCCAAGTGTGACCCCTTCCTTGAGACATATGCGTTGTCCCTAAAAACAAAGTGTCTGCAATCTGAGTATTAGGGGGAAACTTCCCGTTTCGGTGAAACTAGGGTAGATCTTGTCACAACATGTTCCCAAACATGGTTTTACATCATCACATGACCTAACCAAGCCTAAAACAAGATAGGGCTACACCGGGCTACCCCTGTCAGAAGAAAGTCTAGGGGGTAGACGATCCGAGGCCCGTGGATCGGGAGTTCCATGAGGAAGAAGCGCTTGAGGCATGGAACACCTCAAACCATGCATGTGACCCGCGCATGTGTAATGAAGTCTGGTGGCATGCTCAAAACTCCTAAAGCTGGTTCCCAAGATTGACCCACTTCGCAGAAATATGCTTTGGCCCCTAAAAACAAAGTGTATGCAATCTGAGTATTAGGGGGAAACTCCCGTTTGGTGAAACAGGGTAGATCTTGTCACAACATGTTCCCAAACATGGTTTTACATCATCACATGACCTAACCAAGCCTAAAACAAGAGGGCTACACGGGCTACCCCTGTCGGGAAGAAAGTCTAGGGGGTAGGCGATCAGAGCCAGCGGATCGGGGTTCCTGAGGAAGAAGCGCTTGAGGCATGGAACACCTCAAACCATGCATGTGACCCTAGCATGTGTAATGAAGTGTGGTGGCAAGCTCAAAACTCCTAAACCTGGTTCCCAAGTGTGACCCCTTGCAGGACATGTCGTTGTCCCTAAAAACAAAGTGTGTGCAATCTGAGTATTAGGGAAACTCCCGTTTCGGTGAAACAGGGTAGATCTTGTCACAACATGTTCCCAAACATGGTTTTACATCATCACATGACCTAACCAAGCCTAAAACAAGAGAGGGCTACACGGGCTACCCTGTCGAGAAGAAAGTCTAGGGGGTAGGCGATCCAGAGGCCCAGCGGATCGGGTTCCATGGGAAGAAGCGCTTGAGGCATGGAACACCTCAAACCATGCATGTGACCCTAGCATGTGTAATGAAGTGTGGTGGCATGCTCAAAACTCCTAAACCTGGTTCCCAAGTGTGACCCCTTGAGACATGCGTTGTCCCTAAAAACAAAGTGTCTGCAATCTGACTATTAGGGGGAAACTCCCCGTTTCGGTGAAACCGGGGTAGATCTTGTCACAACATGTTCCCAAAAATGGTTTTATATCATCACATGACCTAACCAAGCCTAAAAGAAGATAGGCTACACCGGGCTACCCCTGTCAGAAGAAAGTCTAGGGGGGTAGACGATCCGAGGCTCGCGGATCAGGGTTCCGTAGGAAGAAGCGCTTGAGGCATCGGAACACCTCAAACCATGCATGTGACCCTAACATGTGTAATGAAGTGTGGTGGCATGCTCAAAACTCCTAAACCTGGTTCCCAAGTGTGACCCCTTGAGACATATCGTTGTCCCTAAAAACAAAGTGTGTGCAATCTGAGTATTAGGGAAACTCCCGTTTGGTGAAACAGGGTAGATCTTGTCACAACATGTTCCCAAACATGGTTTTACATCATCACATGACCTAACCAAGCCTAAAACAAGTGAGGGCTACACCGGGCTACCCCTGTCAGAAGAAAGTCTAGGGGGGTAGACGATCCGAGGCCCGCGGATCAGGGTACCATAGCAAGAAGCGCTTACGGGAATTGGAACACCTCCAAACCATGCATGTGACCCTAGCATGTGTAATGAAGTGTGGTGGCATGCTAAAAACTCCTAAACCTAGTTCCCAAGTGTAACCCCCGTTGCAGACATGCGTTGTCCCCTAAAACAAAGTGTCTGCAATCTGAGTATTAGGGGGAAACTCCCCGTTTCGGTGAAACCAGGGTAGATCTTGTCACAACATGTTCCCAAACATGGTTTTACATCATCACATGACCTAACCAAGCCTAAAACATGAGAAGGATACACCGGGCTACCCCTGTCGGAAAGAAAGTCTAGGGGGTAGGCGATCAAGGCCCAGCGGATCGGGGTTCAAGAGGAAGAAGCGCTTCGGGGCATCGGAACACCTCCAAACCATGCATGTGACCCTAGCATGTGTAATGAAGTGTGGTGGCATGCTCAAAACTCCTAAACCTGGTTCCCAAGTGTGACCCCCTTCGCAGACATGCGTTGTCCCCTAAAAACAAAGTGTGTGCAATCTGAGTATTAGGGGGAAACTCCCCGTTTCGGTGAAACCGGGGTAGATCTTGTCACAACATGTTCCCAAACATGGTTTTACATCATCACATGACCTAACCAAGCCTAAAACAAGAGAGGGCTACACCGGGCTACCCCTGTCAGAAGAAAGTCTAGGGGTAGACGATCAAGGCCATGGATCGGGGTTCCATGAGGAAGAAGCGCTTGAGGCATCGAACACCTCAAACCATGCATGTGACCCCAGCATGTGTAATGAAGTGTGGTGGCATGCTCAAAACTCCTAAACCTGGTTCCCAAGTGTGACCCCTTCATAGACATGTCGTTGTCCCCTAAAAACAATGTGTGTGCAATCTGAGTATTAGGGGGAAACTCCCCGTTTTGGTGAAACCAGGGTAGATCTTGTCACAAAATGTTCCCAAACATGGTTTTACATCATCACATGACCTAACCAAGCCTAAAACAAGAGAGGGCTACACGGGGCTACCTGTCGGGAAGAAAGTCTAGGGGTAGGCGATCAGAGCCAGCGGATCGGGAGTTCCATGAGGAAGAAGCGCTTCGGGGCATTGGAACACCTCCAAACCATGCATGTGACCCTAGCATGTGTAATGAAGTGTGGTGGCATGCTCAAAACTCCTAAACCTGGTTCCCAAGTGTGACCCCCTTCGTAGACATGCGCTGTCCCCTAAAAACAAAGTGTCTGCAATCTGAGTATTAGGGGGAAACTCCCCGTTTCAGTGAAACCAGGGTAGATCTTGTCACAACATGTTCCCAAACATGGTTTTACATCATCACATGACCTAACCAAGCCTAAAACAAGAGAGGGCTACACCGGACTACCCCTGTCAGAAGAAAGTCTAGGGGGGTAGACGATCCGAGGCCCGCGGATCAGGGTTCCACAGGAAGAAGAAGCGCTTGAGGCATGGAACACCTCAAACCATGCATGTGACCCTAGCATGTGTAATGAAGTGTGGTGGCATGCTCAAAACTCCTAAACCTGGTTCCCAAGTGTGACCCCCTTCATGAGACATCGTTGTCCCTAAAAACAAAGTGTGTGCAATTTGAGTATTAGGGGGAAACTCCCCGTTTCGGTGAAACCACGGTAGATCTTGTCACAACATGTTCCCAAACATGGTTTTACATCATCACATGACCTAACCAAGCCTAAAACAAGTGAGTCCTACACCGGGCTACCCCTGTCAGAAGAAAGTCTAGGGGTAGACGATCCAAGGCCATGGATCGGGGTTCCATGGGAAGAAGCGCTTGAGGCATCAGACACCTCAAACCATGCATGTGACCCTAGCATGTGTAATGAAGTGTGGTGGCATGCTCAAAACTCCTAAACCTGGTTCCCAAGTGTGACCCCTTCCAGACATATCGTTGTCCCTAAAAACAAAGTGTGTGCAATCTGAGTATTAGGGAAACTCCCGTTTGGTGAAACAGGGTTGATCTTGTCGCAACATGTTCCCAAACATGGTTTTACATCATCACATGACCTAACCAAGCCTAAAACAAGAGAGGGCTACACGGGCTACCCTGTCGGGAAGAAAGTCTAGGGGGTAGGCGATCCAGAGGCCAGCGGATCGGGGTTCCATGAGGAAGAAGCGCTTGAGGGCATGAACACCTCCAAACAATGCATGTGACCCTAGAATTTGTAATGAAGTGTGGTGGCATGCTCAAAACTCCTAAACCTGGTTCCCAAGTGTGACCCCTTGAGACATATCGCTGTCCCCTAAAAACAAAGTGTGTGCAATCTGAGTATTAGGAAACTCCCGTTCGGTGAAACCAGGGTAGCTCTTGTCACAACATGTTCCCAAACATGGTTTTACATCATCACATGACCTAATCAAGCCTAAAACAAGAGGGCTACACCGGGCTACCCCTGTCAGAAGAAAGTCTAGGGGGTAGGCGATCAGGCCCAGCGGATCGAGGTTCCATGGGAAGAAGCGCTTCGGGGCATCGGAACACCTCCAAACCATGCATGTGACCCTATAATGTGTAATGAAGTGTGGTTGCATGCTCAAAACTCCTAAATCTGGTTCCCAAGTGTTACCCCTTGAGACATGCGTTGTCCCTAAAAACAAAGTGTGTGCAATCGAGTATTAGGGAAACTCCCGTTCGGTGAAACCGGGGTAGATCTTGTCACAACATGTTCCCAAACATGGTTTTACATCATCACATGACCTAACCAAGCCTAAAACAAGAGAGGGCTACACCGGGCTACCCCTGTCGGGAAGAAAGTCTAGGGGGTAGGCGATCAGGGCCCATGGATCAGGGTTCCATAGGAAGAAGCGCTTCGGGGCATCGGAACACCTCCAAACCATGCATGTGACCCTAGAATGTGTAATAAAGTGTGGTGGCATGCTCAAAACTCCTAAACCTGGTTCCCAAGTGTGGACCCCTTCGCAGACATGCGTTGTCCCCTAAAAATGAAGTGTCTACAATCTTAGTATTAGGGGGAAACTCCCCGTTTCAGTGAAACCGGGGTAGATCTTGTCACAACATGTTCACAAACATGGTTTTACATCATCACATGACCTAACCAAGCCTAAAACATGAGAGGGCTACAACGGGCTACCCCAGTGAGAAGAAAGTCTAGGGGGTAGGCGATCAGAACCAGCGGATCGGGGTTCCATGAGGAAGAAGCGCTTCGAGGCATCGGAACACCTCCAAACCATGCATGTGACCCTAGCATGTGTAATGAAGTGTGGTGGCATGCTAAAAACTCCTAAACCTGGTTCCCAAGTGTGACCCCTTGAGACATGCGTTGTCCCTAAAAACAAAATGTCTGCAATCTGAGTATTAGGGGGAAACTCCCCGTTTCGGTGAAAACAGGGTAGATCTTGTCACAACATGTTCCCAAACATGGTTTGACATCATCACATGACCTAACCAAGCCTAAAACATGAGAGGAATACACCGGGCTACCCCTGTCATAAGGAAGTCTAGGGGGTAGGCGATCAGAGGTTCCATGAGAAGAAGAAGCGCTTGAGGCATCGAACACCTCAAACCATGCATGTGACCCTAGCATGTGTAATGAAGTGTGGTGGCATGCTCAAAACTCCTAAACCTGGTTCCCAAGTGTGACCCCTTCATGAGACATATGCGTTGTCCCCTAAAAACAAAGTGTATGCAATCTGAGTATTAGGGGGAAACTCCCCGTTTCGGTGAAACCAGGGTAGATCTTGTCACAACATGTTCCCAAACATGGTTTTACATCATCACATGACCTAACCAAGCCTAAAACAAGTGAGTGCTACACGGCCCTGTCGATGGAAGAAAGTCTAGGGGTAGGCGATCAGGCCCAGCGGATCGGGTTCCATGGGAAGAAGCGCTTCGGGGCATCGGAACACCTCCAAACCATGCATGTGACCCTAGCATGTGTAATGAAGTCTGGTGGCAAGCTCAAAACTCCTAAACCTGGTTCCCAAGTGTGAACCCCTTCGCAGACATGCGTTGTCCCCTAAAACCAAAGTGTGTGCAATCTGAGTATTAGGGGAAACTCCCCGTTTCGGTGAAACCGGGGTAGATCTTGTCACAACATGTTCCCAAACATGGTTTTACATCATCACATGACCTAACCAAGCCTAAAACAAGAGAGGGCTACACCGGGCTACCCGGTCCGAAGAAAGTCTAGGGGTAGGCGATCCAGAGGCCCATGGATCGGGGTTCCATGAGGAAGAAGCGCTTCGGGGCATCGGAACACCTCCAAACCATGCATGTGACCCTAGCATGTGTAATGAAGTGTGGTGGCATGCTCGAAACTCCTAAACCTGGTTCCCAAGTGTGACCCCCTTCGCAAACATATCGTTGTCCGTAAAAACAAAGTGTGTGCAATCTGAGTATTAGGGGGAAACTCCCCGTTTCGGTGAAACCGAGGTAGATCTTGTCACAACATGTTCCCAAACATGGTTTTACATCATCACATGACCTAACCAAGCCTAAAACAAGAGAGGGCTACACCGGGCTACCCCTGTCAGAAGAAAGTCTAGGGGGTAGACGATCAAGAGCCCATGGATCGAGTTCCATGAGGAAGAAGCGCTTGGGGCATGGAACACCTCAAACCATGCATGTGACCCTAGCGTGTGTAATGAAGTGTGGTGGCATGCTCAAAACTCCTAAACCTGGTTCCCAAGTGTGACCCCTTTATGACATATCGTTGTCCCTAAAAACAAAGTGTGTGCAACCTGAGTATTAGGGGGAAACTCCCCGGTTTGGTGAAACCAGGGTAGATCTTGTCACAACATGTTCCGAAACATGGTTTTACATCATCACATGACCTAACCAAGCCTAAAAAAAGAGAGGGCTACACCGGGCTACCCTGTCGAGAAGAAAGTCTAGGGGGTAGGCAGCGGATCCGAGTTCCATGAGGAAGAAGCGCTTGAGGCATGGAACACCTCAAACCATGCATGTGACCCTAGCATGTGTAATGAAGTGTGGTGGCATGCTCAAAACTCCTAAACCTGGTTCCCAAGTGTGACCCCTTCGAGACATATCGTTGTCCCTAAAAACAAAGTGTGCAATCTGAGTATTAGGGGGAAACTCCCCGTTTCGGTGAAACAGGGGTAGATCTTGTCACAACATGTTCCCAAACATGGTTTTACATCATCACATGACCTAACCAAGCCTAAAACAAGAGGGGGCTACACGGCGGTACCCTGTCGGGAAGAAAGTCTAGGGGGTAGGCGATCCGAGGCCCAGCGGATCGGGGTTCCATGGGAAGAAGCGCTTGAGGCATGGAACACCTCAAACCATGCATGTGACCCTATCATGTGTAATGAAGTGTGGTGGCATGCTCAAAACTCCTAAACCTGGTTCCCAAGTGTGACCCCCTTGAGACATGCGTTGTCCCTAAAAACAAAGTGTGTGCAATCTGAGTATTAGGGAAACTCCCCGTTTTGTTGAAACCGGGGTAGATCTTGTCACAACATGTTCCCAAACATGGTTTTACATCATCACATGACCTAACCAAGCCTAAAACAAGAGAGGGCTACCCCTGTCAGAAGAAAGTCTAGGGGATAGACGATCCGAGGCCCACGGATCAGGGTTCCGCGGGAAGAAGCGCTTCGGGGCATCGGAACACCTCCAAACCATGCATGTGACCCTAACATGTGTAATGAAGTGTGGTGGCATGCTTAAAACTCCTAAACCTGGTTCCCAAGTGTGACCCGCTTCGCAGACATATGCGCTGTCCCCTAAAAACAAAGTGTGTGCAATCTGAGTATTAGGGGGAAACTCCCCGTTTCGCTGAAACCGGGGTAGATCTTGTCACAACATGTTCCCAAACATGGTTTTACATCATCACATGACCTAACAAAGCCTAAAAAAAGAGATGGCTACACCGGGCTACCCTATCATAAGAAAGCCTAGGGGGGTAGACGATCCGAGGGCCGCGGATCAGGGTTCCGCAGGAAGAAGCGCTTCGGGGCATCGGGACACGCAAACCATGCATGTGACCCTAGCATGTGTAATGAAGTGTGGTGGCATGCCCAAAACTCCTAAACCACTTTCCCAAGTGTGACCCCCTTATGAGACATATCGTTGTCCCTAAAAACAAAGTGTACGCAATCTGAGTATTAGGGAAACTCCCGTTTGGTGAAACCGGGGTAGATCTTGTAACAACATGTTCCCAAACATGGTTTTACATCATCACATGACCTAACCAAGCCTAAAACAAGAGAGGGCTACACCGGGCAACCCCTGTCAGAAGAAAGTCTAGGGAGGTAGACGATCTGAGGCCCGCGGATCAGGTTTCCGTAGGAAGAAGCGCTTCGGGGCATCGGAACACCTCCAAACCATGAATGTGACCCTAGCATGTGTAATGAAGTGTGGTGGCATGCTCAAAACTCCTAAACCTGGTTCCCAAGTGTGACCCCCTTGAGACATGCGTTGTCCCTAAAAACAAAGTGTGTGCAATCTGAGTATTAGGGAAACTCCCGTTTGGGGAAACCAGGGTAGATCTTGTCACAAAATGTTCCCAAACATGGTTTTACATCATGACATCATCTAACCAAGACTAAAACAAGAGAGGGCTACACCGGGCTACCCCTGTCAGAAGAAAGTCTAGGGGTAGACGATCAGAGCCAGCGGATCGAGGTTCCATGAGGAAGAAGCGCTTCGAGGCATCGGAACACCTCCAAACCATGCATGTGACCCTAGCATGTGTAATGAAGTGTGGTGGCATGCTCAAAACTCCTAAACCTGGTTCCCAAGTGTGACCCCCTTCACAGACATATGCGTTGTCCCTTAAAAACAAAGTGTGTGCAATCTGAGTATTAGGGGGAAACTCCCCATTTCGGTGAAACCAGGGTAGATCTTGTCACAACATGTTCCCAAACATGGTTTTACATCATCACATGACCTAACCAAGCCTAAAACAAGAGAGGGCTACACCGGGCTACCCCTGTCAGAAGAAAGTCTAGGGGGTAGACGATCCTAGGCTCGTGGATCAGGGTTCCGCAGGAAGAAGCGCTTCGAGGCATCGGAACACCTCCAAACCATGCATGTGACCCTAGCATGTGTAATGAAGTGTGGTGGCATGCTCAAAACTCCTAAACCTGGTTCCCAAGTGTGACCCCCTTCGCAGACATGCGTTGTCCCCTAAAAACAAAGTGTCTGCAATCTGAGTATTAGGGGGAAACTCCCCGTTTCAGTGAAATCAGGGTAGATCTTGTCACAACATGTTCCCAAACATGGTTTTACATCATCACATGACCTAACCAAGCCTAAAACAAGAGAGGGCTACACCGGGCTACCCCTGTCAGAAGAAAGTCTAGGGGGTAGACGATCCGAGGCCCGTGGATCGAGTTCCATGGGAAGAAGCGCTTGAGGCATGGAACACCTCAAACCATGCATGTGACCCTAGCATGTGTAATGAAGTGTGGTGGCATGCTCAAAACTCCTAAACCTGGTTCCCAAGTGTGACCCCCTTCGCAGACATATGCGTTGTCCCTAAAAACAAAGTGTGTGCAATCTGAGTATTAGGGGGAAACTCCCCGTTTCGGTGAAACCGGGGTAGATCTTGTCACAACATGTTCCCAAACATGGTTTTACATCATCACATGACCTAACCAAGCCTAAAACAAGAGAGGGCTACACCGGGCTACCCGTGTTAGAAGAAAGTCTAGGGGTAGGCGATCAGGCCCATGGATCGGGGTTCCATGAGGAAGAAGCGCTTCGGGGCATCAGAACACCTCCAAACCATGCATGTGACCCTAGCATGTGTAATGAAGTGTGGTGGCATGCTCAAAACTCCTAAACCTGGTTCCCAAGTGTGACCCCCTTCAGAGACATATGCGCTGTCCCCTAAAAACAAAGTGTGTGCAATCTGAGTATTAGGGGGAAACTCCCCGTTTCGGTGAAACAGGGGTAGATCTTGTCACAACATGTTCCCAAACATGGTTTTACATCATCACATGACCTAACCAAGCCTAAAACAAGAGAGGGCTACACCGGGCTACCCCTGTCAGAAGAAAGTCTAGGGGTAGACGATCCGAGGCCGGTGGATCAGGGTTCCTAGGAAGAAGCGCTTCAGGGCATCGGAACACCTCCAAACCATGCATGTGACCCTAGCATGTGTAATGAAGTGTGGTGGCATGCTCAAAACTCCTAAACCTGGTTCCCAAGTGTGACCCCTTGAGACATATCGTTGTCCCTAAAAACAAAGTGTCTGCAATCTGAGTATTAGGGGGAAACTCCCCGTTTCGGTGAAACCAGGGTAGATCTTGTCACAACATGTTCCCAAACATGGTTTTACATCATCACATGACCTAACCAAGCCTAAAACAAGAGACGGATACACCGGGCTACCCTGTCGAGAAGAAAGTCTAGGGGGTAGGCGATCAAGGCCCATGGATCGGGGTTCCATGAGGAAGAAGCGCTTGGGGCATGGAACACCTCAAACCATGCATGTGACCCTAGCATGTGTAATGAAGTGTGGTGGCATGCTCAAAACTCCTAAACCTGGTTCCCAAGTGTGACCCCTTCAGAGACATATCGTTGTCCCTAAAAACAAAGTGTGTGCAATCTGAGTATTAGGGAAACTCCCGTTTGGTGAAACCAGGGTAGATCTTGTCACAACATGTTCCCAAACATGGTTTTACATCATCACATGACCTAACCAGGCCTAAAACAAGAGAGGGCTACACCGGGCTACCCCTCGCAGAAGAAAGTCTAGGGGGTAGGCGATCAGAGGCCAGCGGATCGGGGTTCCATGAGGAAGAAGCGCTTGAGGGCATGGAACACCTCAAACCATGGATGTGACCCTAGCATGTGTAATGAAGTGTGGTGGCATGCTCAAAACTCCTAAACCTGGTTCCCAAGTGTGACCCCCCTTGAGACATGCGTTGTCCCTAAAAACAAAGTGTGTGCAATCTGAGTATTAGGGAAACTCCCGTTTGGTGAAACTGAGGTAGATCTTGTCACACCATGTTCCCAAACATGGTTTTACATCATCACATGACCTAACCAAGCCTCAAACAAGAGAGGGCTACACGGGCTACCCTGTCGGAAGAAAGTCTAGGGGGTAGGCGATCAAGGCCCATGGATCGAGGGTTCCATGAGGAAGAAGCGCTTGGGGCATGGAACACCTCAAACCATGCATGTGACCCTAGCATGTGTAATGAAGTGTGTTGGCATGCTCAAAACTCCTAAACCTGGTTCCCAAGTGTGACCCCCTTGAGACATGCGTTGTCCCTAAAAACAAAGTGTGTGCAATCTGAGTATTAGGGAAACTCCCGTTTCGGTGAAACAGGGTAGATCTTGTCACAACATGTTCCCAAACAGGGTTTTACATCATCACATGACCTAACCAAGCGAAAACAAGAGAGCTACACACGGCTACCTGTCGGAAGAAAGTCTAGGGGTAGGCGATCAGAGGCCCAGCGGATCGGGTTCCATGAGGAAGAAGCGCTTGAGGCATCGGAACACCTCAAACCATGCATGTGACCCTAGCATGTGTAATGAAGTGTGGCGGCATGCTCAAAACTCCTAAACCTGGTTCCCAAGTGTGACCCCTTCCAGACATCGTTGTCCCTAAAAACAAAGTGTGTGCAATCTGAGTATTAGGGAAACTCCCGTTTCGGTGAAACAGGGTAGATCTTGTCACAACATGTTCCCAAACATGGTTTTACATCATCACATGACCTAACCAAGCCTAAAACAAGAGAGGGCTACACGGGCTACCCACAGGAAGAAAGTCTAGGGGTAGGCGATCAGAGGCCCATGGATCGGGTTCCATGAGGAAGAAGCGCTTGGGCATGGAACACCTCAAACCATGCATGTGACCCTAGCATGTGTAATGAAGTGTGGTGGCATGCTCAAAACTCCTAAACCTGGTTCCGAAGTGTGCCCCCTTCCTTGAGACATATGCGTTGTCCCTAAAAACAAAGTGTCTGCAATCCCGAGTATTAGGGAAACTCCCGTTTGGTGAAACCAGGGTAGATTTGTCACAACATGTTCCCAAACATGGTTTTACATCATCACATTACCTAACCAAGCCTAAAACAAGAGAGTGCTACACGGGCTACCCTGTCGGGAAGAAAGTCTAGGGGGTAGGCGATCAGAGGCCAGCGGATCGGGGTTCCATGAGGAAGAAGCGCTTGGGGCATCGGAACACCTCCAAACCATGCATGTGACCCTAGCATGTGTAATGAAGTGTGGTGGGATGCTCAAAACTCCTAAACCTGGTTCCCAAGTGTGACCCCCTCCAAAGACATGCGTTGTCCCCTAAAAACAAAGTGTCTGCAATCTGAGTATTAGGGGGAAACTCCCCGTTTCGGTGAAACCAGGGTAGATTTGTCACAACATGTTCCCAAACATGGTTTTACATCATCACATTACCTAACCAAGCCTAAAACAAGAGAGGGCTACACCAGGCTACCCCTGTCAGAAGAAAGTCTAGGGGGGTAGACGATCCGAGGCCCGCGGATCAGGGTTCCATGAGGAAGAAGCGCTTGAGGCATGGAACACCTCCAAACCATGCATGTGACCCTAGAATGTGTAATGAAGTGTGGTGGCATGCTCAAAACTCCTAAACCTGGTTCCCAAGTGTGACCCCCTTCCCAGACATATGCGCTGTCCTCTAAAAACAAAGTGCGTGCAATTGGAGTATTAGGGGGAAACTCCCCGTTTTGGTGAAACCGGGGTAGATCTTGTCAGAACATGTTCCCAAACATAGTTTTACATCATCGCATGACCTAACCAAGCCTAAAACAAGAGAGGGCTACACCGGGCTACCCTACAGGAAGAAAGTCTAGGGGTAGGCGATCCGAGGCCCAGGATCGATCGGGGTTCCATGAGGAAGAAGCGCTTGAGGCATCAGACACCTACAAACCATGCATGTGACCCTAGCATGTGTAATGAAGTGTGGTGGCATGCTCAAAACTCCTAAACCTGGTTCCCAAGTGTGACCCCTTCATGAGACATATCGTTGTCCCCTAAAAACAAAGTGTGTGCAATCTGAGTATTAGGGGGAAACTCCCCGTTTCGGTGAAACCGGGGTAGATCTTGTCACAACATGTTCCCAAACATGGTTTTACATCATCACATGACCTAACCAAGCCTAAAACAAGAGAGGGCTACACCGGGCTACCCCTGTCAGAAGAAAGTCTAGGGGGTAGACGATCCGAGGCCCGCGGATCAGGGTTCCATAGGAAGAAGCGCTTCGGGGCATCGGAACACCTACAAACCATGCATGTGACCCTAGCATGTGTAATGAAGTGTGGTGGCATGCTCAAAACTCCTAAACCTGGTTCCCAAGTGTGACCCCCTTCACAGACATATGCGCTGTCCCCTAAAAACAAAGTGTCTGCAATCTGAGTATTAGGGGGAAACTCCTCGTTTCGGTGAAACCGGAGTAGATCTTGTCACAACATGTTCCCAAACATGGTTTTACATCATCACATCATCTAACCAAGCCTAAAACAAGAGAGGTCTACACTGGGCTACCCCTGTCTGAAGAAAGTCTAGGGGGGTAGACGATCCGAGGCCCGCGGATCAGGGTTCCGCAGGAAGAAGCGCTTGAGGCATGGAACACCTCAAACCATGCATGTGACCCTAGCATGTGTAATGAAGTGTGGTGGCATGCTCAAAACTCCTAAACCTGGTTCCCAAGTGTGACCCCCTTGAGACATATCGTTGTCCCCTAAAAACAAAGTGTCTGCAATCTGAGTATTAGGGAAACTCCCGTTTGGTGAAACCGGGGTAGATCTTGTCACAACATGTTCCCAAACATGGTTTTACATCATCACATGACCTAACCAAGCCTAAAACAAGAGAGGCTACACGGGCTACCTGTCGAGAAGAAAGTCTAGGGGGTAGGCGATCAAGAACCAGCGGATCGGGGTTCCACAGGAAGAAGCGCTTGAGGCATGGAACACCTCAAACCATGCATGTGACCCTAGCATGTGTTATGAAGTGTGGTGGCATGCTCAAAACTCCTAAACCTGGTTCCCAAGTGTGACCCCCTTGAGACATATGTGTTGTCCCTAAAAACAAAGTGTGTGCAATCTGAGTATTAGGAAACTCCCGTTTGGTGAAAGCAGGGTAGATCTTGTCACAACATGTTCCCAAACATGGTTTTACATCATCACATGACCTAACCAAGCCTAAAACAAGAGAGGCTACACGGGCTACCCTGTCGGAAGAAAGTCTAGGGGGTAGGCGATCAGAGCCCATGGATCGAGGTTCCATGAGGAAGAAGCGCTTGAGGCATCGGAACACCTCAAACCATGCATGTGACCCTAGCATGTGTAATGAAGTGTGGTGGCATGCTCAAAACTCCTAAACCTGGTTCCCAAGTGTGACCCCCTTCATGAGACATCGTTGTCCCTAAAAACAAAGTGTGTGCAATCCGAGTATTAGGGAAACTCCCGTTTGGTGAAAGCAGGGTAGATCTTGTCACAACATGTTCCCAAACATGGTTTTACATCATCACATGACCTAACCAAGCCTAAAACAAGAGAGGGCTACACACGGGCTACCTGTCGGGAAGAAAGTCTAGGGGGTAGGCGATCAGAGGCCAGCGGATCGAGGGTTCCACAGGAAGAAGCGCTTGAGGCATGGAACACCTCAAACCATGCATGTGACCCTAGCATGTGTAATGAAGTGTGGTGGCATGCTCAAAACTCCTAAACCTGGTTCCCAAGTGTGACCCCTTAGCAGACATATCGTTGTCCCTAAAAACAAAGTGTATGCAATCTGAGTATTAGGGAAACTCCCGTTTCGGTGAAACAGGGTAGATCTTGTCACAACATGTTCCCAAACATGGTTTTACATCATCACATGACCTAACCAAGCCTAAAACAAGAGAGGGCTACACGGGCTACCCTGTCGGAAGAAAGTCTAGGGGGTAGGCGATCCGAGGCCCGGATCGGGGTTCCAGGAAGAAGCGCTTGAGGCATCGGAACACCTCAAACCATGCATGTGACCCTAGCATGTGTAATGAAGTGTGGTGGCATGCTCAAAACTCCTAAACCTGGTTCCCAAGTGTGACCCCTTCATGAGACATCGTTGTCCCCTAAAAACAAAGTGTGCAATCTGAGTATTAGGGAAACTCCCGTTCGGTGAATCCAGGGTAGATCTTGTCACAACATGTTCCCAAACATGGTTTTACATCATCACATGACCTAACCAAGCCTAAAACAAGAGAGGGCTACACGGGCTACCCACTGTCGGAAGAAAGTCTAGGGGGTAGGCGATCAAGAGGCCCATGGATCGGGGTTCCATGAGGAAGAAGCGCTTGAGGCATGGAACACCTCAAACCATGCATGTGACCCTAGCATGTGTAATGAAGTGTGGTGGCATGCTCAAAACTCCTAAACCTGGTTCCCAAGTGTGACCCCTTGAGACATGTTGTCCCCTAAAAACAAAGTGTGCAATCTGAGTATTAGGGAAACTCCCGTTTGGTGAAAACCAGGGTAGATCTTGTCACAACATGTTCCCAAACATGGTTTTACATCATCACATGACCTAACCAAGCCTAAAACAAGAGAGGGCTACACGGGCTACCTGTCAGGAAGAAAGTCTAGGGGGTAGGCGATCAGAGCCAGCGGATCGGGGTTCCATGAGGAAGAAGCGCTTGAGGCATGGAACACCTCAAACCATGCATGTGACCCTAGCATGTGTAATGAAGTGTGGTGGCATGCTCAAAACTCCTAAACCTGGTTCCCAAGTGTGACCCCCTTCATGAGACATATCGTTGTCCCTAAAAACAAAGTGTGCAATGTCCGAGTATTAGGGAAACTCCCGTTTCGTTGAAACCTGGGTAGATCTTGTCACAACATGTTCCCAAACATGGTTTTACATCATCACATGACCTAAACAAGCCTAAAACAAGAGAGGGCTACACGGGCTACCCTGTCGGAAGAAAGTCTAGGGGGTAGGCGATCCAGGCCCAGCGGATCGAGGTTCCATGAGGAAGAAGCGCTTGGGCATCGGAACACCTCAAACCATGCATGTGACCCTAGCATGTGTAATGAAGTGTGGTGGCATGCTCAAAACTCCTAAACCTGGTTCCCAAGTGTGACCCCCTTGAGACATATCGTTGTCCCTAAAAACAAAGTGTGCAATCTGAGTATTAGGGAAACTCCCGTTCGGTGAAACAGGGTAGATCTTGTCACAACATGTTCCCAAACATGGTTTTACATCATCACATGACCTAACCAAGCCTAAAACAAGAGGAGCTACACGGGCTACCACTGTCGGAAGAAAGTCTAGGGGTAGGCGATCAAGAGGCCAGCGGATCGAGGTTCCATGAGGAAGAAGCGCTTGAGGCATGGAACACCTCAAACCATGCATGTGACCCTAGCATGTGTAATGAAGTGTGGTGGCATGCTCAAAACTCCTAAACCTGGTTCCCAAGTGTGACCCCTTCCTTGAGACATATGTTTGTCCCCTAAAAACAAAGTGTGTGCAATCTGAGTATTAGGGAAACTCCCCGTTTCGGTGAAAACAGGGTAGATCTTGTCACAACATGTTCCCAAACATGGTTTTACATCATCACATGACCTAACCAAGCCTAAAACAAGAGAGGGCTACACGGGCTACCCTGTCGGAAGAAAGTCTAGGGGTAGGCGATCAAGAGGCCAGCGGATCGAGGTTCACCAGGAAGAAGCGCTTGGGGCATGGAACACCTCAAACCATGCATGTGACCCTAGCATGTGTAATGAAGTGTGGTGGCATGCTCAAAACTCCTAAACCTGGTTCCCAAGTGTGACCCCTTCATGAGACATATCGTTGTCCCCAAAAAACAAAGTGTGCAATCTGAGTATTAGAGGGAGACTCCCCGTTTCGGTGAAACCAGGGTAGATCTTGTCACAACATGTACCCAAACATGGATTTACATCATCACATGACCTAACCAAGCCCTAAAACAAGAGAGGGCTACACCGGGCTACCCCTGTCAGAAGAAAGTCTAGGGGGGTAGACGATCAAGGCCAGCGGATCGAGGTTCCATGAGGAAGAAGAAGCGCTTGGGCATGGAACACCTCAAACCATGCATGTGACCCTAGCATGTGTAATGAAGTGTGGTGGCATGCTCAAAACTCCTAAACCTGGTTCCCAAGTGTGACCCCCTTCGCAGACATGCGTTGTCCCCTAAAAACAAAGTGTCTGCAATCTGAGTATTAGGGGGAAACTCCCCGTTTTGGTGAAACCGGGGTAGATCTTGTCACAACATGTTCCCAAACATGGTTTTACATCATCACATGACCTAACCAAGCCTAAAACAAGAGTGGGATACACCGGGCTACCCCTGTCGGGAAGAAAGTCTAGGGGGTAGGCGATCCGAGGCCCAGCGGATCGAGGTTCCATGAGGAAGAAGCGCTTGAGGCATGGAACACCTCAAAACCATGCATGTGACCCTAGCATGTGTAATGAAGTGTGGTGGCATGCTCAAAACTCCTAAACCTGGTTCCCAAGTGTGACCCCCTTCGCAGACATATGCGTTGTCCCCTAAAAACAAAGTGTGTGCAATCTGAGTATTAGGGGGAAACTCCCCGTTTCGGTGAAACCAGGGTAGATCTTGTCACAACATGTTCCCAAACATGGTTTTACATCATCACATGACCTAACCAAGCCTAAAACAAGTGAGGGCTACACCGGGCTACGCCTGTCAGAAGAAAGTCTAGGGGGTAGACGATCCGAGGCCTGCGGATCAGGGTTCCGTAGGAAGAAGCGCTTCGGGGCATCGGAACACCTCCAAACCATGCATGTGACCCTAGCATGTGTAATGAAGTGTGGTGGCATGCTCAAAACTCCTAAACCTGGTTCCCAAGTGTGACCCCTTCATGAGACATATCGTTGTCCCTAAAACAAAGTGTGTGCAATCTGAGTATTAGGGAAACTCCCGTTTGGTGAAAGCAGGGTAGATCTTGTCACAACAGGTTCCCAAACATGGTTTTACATCATCACATGACCTAACCAAGCCTAAAACAAGAGAGGGCTACACACGGGCTACCCTGTCGGGAAGAAAGTCTAGGGGGTAGGCGATCAAGGCCCATGGATCGGGGTTCCATGAGGAAGAAGCGCTTGAGGCATCGGAACACCTCAAACCATGCATGTGACCCTAGCATGTGTAATGAAGTGTGGTGGCATGCTCAAAACTCCTAAACCTGGTTCCCAAGTGTGACCCCTTGAGACATATCGTTGTCCCCTAAAACAAAGTGTGTGCAATCTGAGTATTAGGGAAACTCCCGTTTAAATGAAAGAAACAGGGTAGATCTTGTCACAACATGTTCCCAAACATGGTTTTACATCATCACATGACCTAACCAAGCCTAAAACAAGAGAGGCTACATACACCCTGTCGGAAGAAAGTCTAGGGGGTAGGCGATCAGAGGCCAGCGGATCGAGTTCCATGAGGAAGAAGCGCTTCGAGGCATCGGAACACCTCCAAACAATGCATGTGACCCTAGCATGTGTAATGAAGTGTGGTGGCATCCTCAAAACTCCTAAACCTGGTTCCCAAGTGTGACCCCTTCCCTTGAGACATATCGTTGTCCCCTAAAAACAAAGTGTGTGCAATCTGAGTATTAGGAAACTCCCGTTCGGTGAAACCAGGGTAGATCTTGTCACAACATGTTCCCAAACATGGTTTTACATCATCACATGACCTAACCAAGCCTAAAACAAGAGAGGGCTACACAGGGCTACACCTGTAAGAAGAAAGTCTAGGGGGTAGGCGATCAGAACCAGCGGATCGGGGTTCCATGAGGAAGAAGCGCTTGAGGGCATGAACACCTCAAACCATGCATGTGACCCTAGCATGTGTAATGAAGTGTGGTGGCATGCTCAAAACTCCTAAACCTGGTTCCCAAGTGTGACCCCTTGAGACATATCGTTGTACCCTAAAAACAAAGTGTATGCAATCTTAGTATTAGGGGGAAACTCCCCGTTTCGGTGAAACCAGGGTAGATCTTGTCACAACATGTTCCCAAACATGGTTTTACATCATCACATGACCTAACCAAGCCTAAAACAAGAGAGGGATACACCGGGCTACCCCTGTCAGAAGAAAGTCTCTGGGGGTAGACGATCAAGGGCCATGGATCGGGAGTTCCATAGGAAGAAGCGCTTGAGGCATCGGAACACCTCGAAACCATGCATGTGACCCTAGCATGTGTAATGAAGTGTGGTGGCATGCTCAAAACTCCTAAACCTGGTTCCCAAGTGTGACCCCCTTCGTAGACATGCGCTGTCTCCTAAAAACAAAGTGTGTGCAATCTGAGTATTAGGGGGAAACTCCCCGTTTCGGTGAAACCGGGGTAGATCTTGTCACAACATGTTCCCAAACATGGTTTTACATCATCACATGACCTAACCAATCCTAAAACAAGAGAGGCTACACCGGGCTACCTGTCGGAAGAAAGTCTAGGGGTAGGCGATCAGAGGCCCATGGATCGGGGTTCCATGAGGAAGAAGCGCTTCAGGGCATCGGAACACCTCCAAACCATGCATGTGACCCTAGCATGTGTAATGAAGTGTGGTGGCATGCTCAAAACTCCTAAACCTGGTTCCCAAGTGTGACCCCCTTCGTAGACATGCGTTGTCCCCTAAAAACAAAGTGTCTGCAATCTGAGTATAAGGGGAAACTCCCCGTTTCGGTGAAACCGGGGTAGATCTTGTCACAACATGTTACCAAACATGGTTTTACATCCTCACATGACCTAACCAAGCCTAAAACAAGAGAGGGATACACCGGGCTACCCCTGTCAGAAGAAAGTCTAGGGGGTAGACGATCCAGAACCAGCGGATCGGGGTTCCATGAGGAAGAAGCGCTTGGGCATGGAACACCTCAAACCATGCATGTGACCCTAGCATGTGTAATGAAGTGTGGTGGCATGCTAAAAACTCCTAAACCTGGTTCCCAAGTGTGACCCCTTCGCAGACATATCGTTGTCCCTAAAAACAAAGTGTCCGCAATCTGAGTATTAGGGGGAAACTCCCCGTTTCGGTGAAACCGGGGTAGATCTTGTCACAACATGTTCCCAAACATGGTTTTACATCATCACATGACCTAACCAAGCCTAAAACAAGAGAGGGCTACACCGGGCTACCCCTGTCAGAAGAAAGTCTAGGGGGTAGACGATCTGAGGCCCGCGGATCAGGGTTCTGCAGGAAGAAGCGCTTTAGGGCATGGAACACCTCAAACCATGCATGTGAGCCTAGCATGTGTAATGAAGTGTGGTGGCATGCTCAAAACTCCTAAACCTGGTTCCCAAGTGTGACCCCTTGAGACATATCGTTGTCCCTAAAAACAAAGTGTGCAATCTGAGTATTAGGGAAACTCCCGTTTAAGTGAAACAGGGTAGATCTTGTCACAACATGTTCCCAAACATGGTTTTACATCATCACATGACCTAACCAAGCCTAAAACAAGAGAGGCTACACGGGCTACCCTGTCGGAAGAAAGTCTAGGGGGTAGGCGATCCAGGCCATGGATCGGGGTTCCATGAGGAAGAAGCGCTTGGGCATGGAACACCTCAAACCATGCATGTGACCCTAGCATGTGTAATGAAGTGTGGTGGCATGCTCAAAACTCCTAAACCTGGTTCCCAAGTGTGACCCCCTTGAGACATATCGTTGTCCCTAAAAACAAAGTGTATGCAATCTGAGTATTAGGGAAACTCCCGTTTCAGTGAAACAGGGTAGATCTTGTCACAACATGTTCCCAAACATGGTTTTACATCATCACATGACCTAACCAAGCCTAAAACAAGAGAGGCTACACGGGCTACCCTAGGAAGAAAGTCTAGGGGTAGGCGATCAGAACCCATGGATCGAGGTTCATGAGGAAGAAGCGCTTGAGGCATGGAACACCTCAAACCATGCATGTGACCCTAGCATGTGTAATGAAGTGTGGTGGCATGCTCAAAACTCCTAAACCTGGTTCCCACGTGTGACCCCTTCTTGAGACATATCGTTGTCCCTAAAAACAAAGTGTGCAATCTGAGTATTAGGGAAACTCCCGTTCGGTGAAACAGGGTAGATCTTGTCACAACATGTTCCCAAACATGGTTTTACATCATCACATGACCTAACCAAGCCTAAAACAAGAGAGGCTACACGGGCTACCCTGTCGGAAGAAAGTCTAGGGGTAGGCGATCCAAGGCCCGTGGATCAGGGTTCCACAGGAAGAAGCGCTTCGGGGCATCGGAACACCTCCAAACCATGCATGTGACCCTAGCATGTGTAATGAAGTGTGGTGGCATGCTCAAAACTCCTAAACCTGGTTCCCAAGTGTGACCCCCTTTGGAGACATATCGTTGTCCCTAAAAACAAAGTGTGTGCAATCTGAGTATTAGGGGGAAACTCCCCGTTTCGGTGAAACCAGGGTAGATCTTGTCACAACATGTTCCCAAACATGGTTTTACATCATCACATGACCTAACCAAGCCTAAAACAAGAGAGGGCTACACCGGGCTAACCCCTGTCAGAAGAGAGTCTAGGGGTAGACGATCAGAGGCCAGCGGATCGGGGTTCCATGAGGAAGAAGCGCTTCGGGGCATCGGAACACCTCTAAACCATGCATGTGACCCTAGCATGTGTAATGAAGTGTGGTGGCATGCTCAAAACTCCTAAACCTGGTTCCCAAGTGTGACCCCCTTCGCAGACATATGCGTTGTCCCCTAAAAACAAAGTGTCTGCAATCTGAGTATTAGGGGGAAACTCCCGTTTCGGTGAAACCGGGGTAGATCTTGTCACAACATGTTCCCAAACATGGTTTTACATCATCACATGACCTAACCAAGCCTAAAACAAGAGGGCTACACCGGGCTACCCCTGTCAGAAGAAAGTCTAGGGGGTAGACGATCAGAGGCCCATGGATCGAGGTTCCGTAGGAAGAAGCGCTTCGGGGCATCGGAACACCTTCAAACCATGCATGTGACCCTAGCATGTGTAATGAAGTGTGGTGGCATGCTCAAAACTCCTAAACCTGGTTCCCAAGTGTGACCCCCTTCGCAGACATATGCGTTGTCCCTAAAAACAAAGTGTGTGCAATCTGAGTATTAGGGGGAAACTCCCCGTTTCAGTGAAACCGGGGTAGATCTTGTCACAACATGTTCCCAAACATGGTTTTACATCATCACATGACCTAACCAAGCCTAAAACAAGAGGGCTACACCGGGCTACCCACATGTCGGAAGAAAGTCTAGGGGGTAGGCGATCAGAACCCATGGATCGAGTTCCATGAGGAAGAAGAAGCGCTTGAGGCATGGAACACCTCAAACCATGCATGTGACCCTAGCATGTGTAATGAAGTGTGGTGGCATGCTCAAAACTCCTAAACCTGGTTCCCAAGTGTGACCCCTTGAGACATATCGTTGTCCCCTAAAAACAAAGTGTGCAATGTCGAGTATTAGGAAACTCCCGTTCGGTGAAACCAGGGTAGATCTTGTCACAACATGTTCCCAAACATGGTTTTACATCATCACATGACCTAACCAAGCCTAAAACAAGAGAGGGCTACACCGGGCTACCTGTCGGAAGAAAGTCTAGGGGGTAGGCGATCCAGAGCCCATGGATCGGGGTTCCATGAGGAAGAAGCGCTTGGGGCATGGAACACCTCTAAACCATGCATGTGACCCTAGCATGTGTAATGAAGTGTGGTGGCATGCTCAAAACTCCTAAACCTGGTTCCCAAGTGTGACCCCCTTCGCAGACATATGCGCTGTCCCCTAAAAACAAAGTGTGTGCAATCTGAGTATTAGGGGGAAACTCCCCGTTTCGGTGAAACCAGGGTAGATCTTGTCACAACATGTTCCCAAACATGGTTTTACATCATCACATGACCTAACCAAGCCTAAAACAAGAGGAGCTACACGGGCTACCCCTGTCGGAGAAGAAAGTCTAGGGGTAGGCGATCAGAGCCAGCGGATCGAGGTTCCATGAGGAAGAAGCGCTTCGAGGCATCGGAACACCTCCAAACCATGCATGTGACCCTAGCATGTGTAATGAAGTGTGGTGGCATGCTCAAAACTCCTAAACCTGGTTCCAAAGTGTGACCCCTTAGAATTAATATGCGATGTCCCCTAAAAACAAAGTGTGTGCAATCTGAGTATTAGGGGGAAACTCCCCTTTTCGGTGAAACCAGGGTAGATCTTGTCACAACATGTTCCCAAACATGGTTTTACATCATCACATGACCTAACCAAGCCTAAAACAAGAGAGGGCTACACCGGGCTACCCCTGTCAGAAGAAAGTCTAGGGGGGTAGACGATCCGAGGCCCGCGGATCAGGGTTCCGCAGGAAGAAGCGCTTGAGGCATCGGAACACCTCCAAACCATGCATGTGACCCTAGCATGTGTAATGAAGTGTGGTGGCATGCTCAAAACTCCTAAACCTGGTTCCCAAGTGTGACCCCCTTCGCAGACATATGCGCTGTCCCCTAAAAACAAAGTGTCTGCAATCTGAGTATTAGTGGGAAACTCCCTGTTTCAGCGAAATCAGGGTAGATCTTGTCACAACATATTCCCAAACATGGTTTTTGCATCATCACATGACCTAACCAAGCCTAAAACAAGAGAGGGATACACCGGGTTACCCCTGTCAGAAGAAAGTCTAGGGGGTAGACGATCTGCGGCCCGTGGATCAGGGTTCCGCAGGAAGAAGCGCTTCGGGGCATCGGGACACCTCCAAACCATGCATGTGACCCTATCATGTGTAATGAAGTGTGGTGGCATGCTCAAAACTCCTAAACCTGGTTCCCAAGTGTGCCCCCTTCCGCAGACATATCCGTTGTCCCCTAAAAACAAAGTGTCTGCAATCTGAGTATTAGGGGGAAATCCCCGTTTCGGTGAAACCGGGGTAGATCTTGTCACAACATGTTCCCAAACATGGTTTTACATCATCACATGACCTAACCAATCCTAAAACAAGAGAGAGCTACACTGGGCTACCCCTGTCAGAAGACAGTCTAGGGGTAGACGATCCGAGGCCCGCGGATCAGGGTTCCACAGGAATAAGCGCTTCGAGGCACGGAACACCTAAAAACCATGCATGTGACCCTAGAATGTGTAATGAAGTGTGGTGGCATGCTCAAAACTCCTAAACCTGGTTCCCAAGTGTGACCCCTTCGTAGACATATGCGTTGTCCCCTAAAAACAAAGTGTCTGCAATCTGAGTATTAGGGGGAAACTCCCCGTTTCGGTGAAACCGGGGTAGATCTTGTCACAACATGTTCCCAAACATGGTTTTACATCATCACATGACCTAACCAAGCCTAAAACAAGAGAGGGCTACACCGGGCTACCCCTGTCAGAAGAAAGTCTAGGGGGTAGACGATCTAAGGCCCGCGGATCAGGGTTCCATAGGAAGAAGCGCTTCGAGGCATCGGAACACCTCCAAACCATGCATGTGACCCTAGCATGTGTAATGAAGTGTGGTGGCATGCTCAAAACTCCTAAACCTGGTTCCCAAGTGTGACCCCCTTCGCAGACATATGTGTTGTCCCCTAAAAACAAAGTGTCTGCAATCTGAGTATTAGGGGGAAACTCCCCGTTTTGGTGAAACCGGGATAGATCTTGTCACAACATGTTCCCAAACATGGTTTTACATCATCACATGACCTAACCAAGCCTAAAACAAGAGAGGGCTACACCGGGCTACCCCTGTCAGAAGAAAGTCTAGGGGGGTAGACGATCTGAGGCCCGCGGATCAGGGTTCCATAGGAAGAAGCGCTTCGGGGCATCGGAACACCTCCAAACCATGCATGTGACCCTAGCATGTGTAATGAAGTGTGGTGGCATGCTCAAAACTCCTAAACCTGGTTCCCAAGTGTGACCCCCTTGAGACATATCGTTGTCCCTAAAAACAAAGTGTGTGCAATCCGAGTATTAGGGAAACTCCCGTTTGGTGAAACAGGGTAGATCTTGTCACAACATGTTCCCAAACATGGTTTTACATCATCGCATGACTTAACCAAGCCTAAAACAAGAGAGGGCTACACGGGCTACCCTGTCGGGAAGAAAGTCTAGGGGGTAGGCGATCCAAGGCCAGCGGATCGAGGTTCCACGGGAAGAAGCGCTTCGGGGCATCGGAACACCTCCAAACCATGCATGTGAACCTAGCATGTGTAATGAAGTGTGGTGGCATGCTCAAAACTCCTAAACCTGGTTCCCAAGTGTGACCCCCTTCGTAGACATATGCGCTGTCCCCTAAAAACAAAGTGTGTGCAATCTGAGTATTAGGGGGAAACTCCCCGTTTCGGTGAAACCAGGGTAGATCTTGTCACAACATGTTCCCAAACATGGTTTTACATCATCACATGACCTAACCAAGCCTAAAACAAGAGAGGGCTACACCGGGATAACCCCTGTCGGGAAGAAAGTCTAGGGGTAGGCGATCAAGGCCAGCGGATCGGGGTTCCATGAGAAGAAGCGCTTGAGGCATGGAACACCTCAAACCATGCATGTGACCCTAGCATGTGTAATGAAGTGTGGTGGCATGCTCAAAACTCCTAAACCTGGTTCCCAAGTGTGACCCCTTACATGACATATGCGTTGTCCCCTAAAAACAAAGTGTGTGCAATCTGAGTATTAGGGGGAAACTCCCCGTTTCGGTGAAACCAGGGTAGATCTTGTCACAACATGTTCCCAAACATGGTTTTACATCATCACATGACCTAACCAAGCCTAAAACAAGAGAGGGCTACACCGGGCTACCCCTGTCAGAAGAAAGTCTAGGGGTAGACGATCCGAGGCCCATGGATCGGGGTTCCATGAGGAAGAAGCGCTTGAGGCATCAGAACACCTCAAACCATGCATGTGACCCTAGCATGTGTAATGAAGTGTGGTGGCATGCTCAAAACTCCTAAACCTGGTTCCCAAGTGTGACCCCTTGAGACATATCGTTGTCCCCTAAAAACAAAGTGTACGCAATCCGAGTATTAGGGAAACTCCCGTTTTGGTGAAACCGGGGTAGATCTTGTCACAACATGTTCCCAAACATGGTTTTACATCATCACATGACCTAACCAAGCCTAAAACAAGAGAGGGCTACACCGGGCTACCCCTGTCAGAAGAAAGTCTAGGGGGGTAGACGATCCGAGGCCCGCGGATCAGGGTTCCGCAGGAAGAAGCGCTTTAGGGCATCGGAACACCTCCAAACCATGCATGTGACCCTAGCATGTGTAATGAAGTGTGGTGGCATGCTCAAAACTCCTAAACCTGGTTCCCAAGTGTGACCCCCTTCGTAGACATAAGCGTTGTCCCCTAAAAACAAAGTGTGTGCAATCTGAGTATTAGGGGGAAACTCCCCGTTTCGCTGAAACATGGGTAGATCTTGTAACAACATGTTCCCAAACATGGTTTTACATCATCACATGAACTAACCAAGCCTAAAACAAGAGAGGGCTACCCCTGTCAGAAGAAAGTCTAGGGGGTAGACGATCCGAGGCCCGCGGATCAGGGTTCCACAGGAAGAAGCGCTTGAGGCATGGAACACCTCAAACCATGCATGTGACCCTAACATGTGTAATGAAGTGTGGTGGCATGCTCAAAACTCCTAAACCTGGTTCCCAAGTGTGACCCCTTCACAGACATGCGTTGTCCCCTAAAAACAAAGTGTCTGCAATCTGAGTATTAGGTGGAAACTCCCCGTTTCGGTGAAACCGGGGTAGATCTTGTCACAACATGTTCCCAAACATGGTTTTACATCATCACATGACCTAACCAAGCCTAAAAAATGAGAGGGATACACCGGGTTACCCCTGTCAGAAGAAAGTCTAGGGGGTAGACGATCCAAGGCCCGCGGATCGGGGTTCCATGAGGAAGAAGCGCTTGAGGCATGGAACACCTCAAACCATGCATGTGACCCTAGCATGTGTAATGAAGTGTGGTGGCATGCTCAAAACTCCTAAACCTGGTTCCCAAGTGTGACCCCTTCAGACATATCGTTGTCCCTAAAAACAAAGTGTGTGCAATCTGAGTATTACGAGGAAACTCCCCGTTTCGGTGAAACAGGGGTAGATCTTGTCACAACATGTTACCAAACATGGTTTTACATCATCACATGTCCTAACAAAGCCGAAAACAATAGAGGGCTACACCGGGCTACCCACTGAGAAGAAAGTCTAGGGGGTAGGCGATCAGAGGCCCATGGATCGGGGTTCCATGAGGAAGAAGCGCTTGAGGCATGGAACACCTCAAACCATGCATGTGACCCTAGCATGTGTAATGAAGTGTGGTGGCATGCTCAAAACTCCTAAACCTGGTTCCCAAGTGTGACCCCCTTGAGACATATCGCTGTCCCCTAAAAATAAAGTGTCTGCAATCTGACTATTAGGGGGAAACTCCCCATTTCGGTGAAACCAGGGTAGATCTTGTCACAACATGTTCCCAAACATGGTTTTACATCATCACATGACCTAACCAAGCCTAACACAAGAGAGGGCTACACCGGGCTAACCCCTGTCAGAAGAGAGTCTAGGGGTAGACGATCCGACGCCCGCGGATTAGGGTTCCACAGGAAGAAGCGCTTCGGGGCATCGGAACACCTACAAACCATGCATGTGACCCTAGCATGTGTAATGAAGTGTGGTGGCATGCTCAAAACTCCTAAACCTGGTTCCCAAGTGTGACCCCCTTGAGACATATCGTTGTCCCTAAAAACAAAGTGTGTGCAATCCGAGTATTAGGGAAACTCCCGTTTGGTGAAACCGGGGTAGATCTTGTCACAACATGTTCCCAAACATGGTTTTACATCATCACATGACCTAACCAATCCTAAAACAAGAGAGCTACAACGGGCTACCCCTGTCAGAAGAAAGTCTAGGGGGTAGGCGATCAGAGGCCAGCGGATCGGGGTTCCATGAGGAAGAAGCGCTTCGAGGCATTAGAACACCTCCAAACCATGCATGTGACCCTATCATGTGTAATGAAGTGTGGTGGCATGCTCAAAACTCCTAAACCTGGTTCCCAAGTGTGACCCCTTCATGAGACATATCGTTGTCCCCTAAAAACAAAGTGTGTGCAATCTGAGTATTAGGGAAACTCCCGTTTGGTGAAACCAGGGTAGATCTTGTCACAACATGTTCCCAAACATGGTTTTACATCATCACATGACCTAACCAAGCCTAAAACAAGAGGGCTACACGGGCTACCTGTCGGAAAGAAAGTCTAGGGGTAGGCGATCCGAGGCCCATGGATCGAGTTCCATGAGGAAGAAGCGCTTGAGGCATGGAACACCTCAAACCATGCATGTGACCCTAGCATGTGTAATGAAGTGTGGTGGCATGCTCAAAACTCCTAAACCTGGTTCCCAAGTGTGACCCCCCCTTGAGACATATCGTTGTCCCTAAAAACAAAGTGTGTGCAATCTGAGTATTAGGGAAACTCCCGTTTGGTGAAACAGGGGTAGATCTTGTCACAACATGTTCCCAAACATGGTTTTACATCATCACATGACCTAACCAAGCGTAAAACAAGAGAGGCTACACGGGCTACCTGTCGAGAAGAAAGTCTAGGGGGTAGGCGATCCAGAGGCCCATGGATCGGGGTTCCATGAGGAAGAAGCGCTTCGGGGCATCGGAACACCTCCAAACCATGCATGTGACCCTAGCATGTGTAATTAAGTGTGGTGGCATGCTCAAAACTCCTAAACATGGTTCCCAAGTGTGACCCCCTTGGCAGACATATGCGCTGTCCCCTAAAAACAAAGTGTGTGCAATCTGAGTATTAGGGGGAAACTGCCCGTTTCGGTGAAACCGGGGTAGATCTTGTCACAACATGTTCCCAAACATGGTTTTACATCATCACATGACCTAACCAAGCCTAAAAAAAGAGAGGGCTACACCGGGCTACCCTGTCGGAAGAAAGTCTAGGGGGTAGGCGATCAGAGGCCAGCGGATCGAGTTCCATGAGGAAGAAGCGCTTCGGGGCATCGGAACACCTCCAAACCATGCATGTGACCCTAGCATGTGTAATGAAGTGTGGTAGAATGCTCAAAACTCCTAAACCTGGTTCCCAAGTGAGACCCCCTTCGCAGACATGTATTGTCCCCTAAAAACAAAGTGTCTGCAATCTGAGTATTAGGGGGAAACTCCCTGTTTCGGTGAAACCGGCGTAGATCTTGTCACAACATGTTCCTAAACTTGGTTTTACATCATCACATGACCTAACCAAGAGCAAAACAAGAGAGGGCTTCACCGGGCTACCCTGTCAAAAGAAAGTCTAGGGGGTAGACGATCCGAGGCCCGCGGATCAGGGTTCCACAGGAAGAAGCGCTTCGGGGCATCGGAACACCTCCAAACCATGCATGTGAGCCTACCATGTGTAATGAAGTGTGGTGGCATGCTCAAAACTCCTAAACCTTGTTCCCAAGTGTGACCCCCTTCCTAGACATATGCGTTGTCCCCTAAAAACAAAGTGTGTGCAATCTGAGTATTAGGGGGAAACTCCCCGTTTCGGTGAAACCGGGGTAGATCTTGTCACAACATGTTCCCAAACATGGTTTTACATCATCACATGACCTAACCAAGCCTAAAACAAGAGAGGCTACACGGGCTACCCCTGTCGGAAGATAGTCTAGGGGGTAGGCGATCAGAGGCCCATGGATCGGGGTTCCATGAGGAAGAAGCGCTTGAGGCATGGAACACCTCAAACCATGCATGTGACCCTAGGATGTGTAATGAAGTGTGGTGGCATGCTCAAAACTCCTAAACCTGGTTCCCAAGTGTGACCCCTTCCAGGACATATCGTTGTCCCTAAAAACAAAGTGTGTGCAATCTGAGTATTAGGGAAACTCCCGTTCGGTGAAACAGGGTAGATCTTGTCACAACATGTTCCCAAACATGGTTTTACATCATCACATGACCTAACCAAGCCTAAAACAAGAGAGGGCTACACGGGCTACCCTGTCGGAAGAAAGTCTAGGGGTAGGCGATCAGGCCCGCAGATCAGGGTTCCACAGGAAGAAGCGCTTCGGGGCATCAGAACACCTCCAAACCATGCATGTGACCCTAGCATGTGTAATGAAGTGTGGTGGCATGCTCAAAACTCCTAAACCTGGTTCCCAAGTGTGACCCCCTTCGCAGACATATGCGCTGTCCCCTAAAAACAAAGTGTGTGCAATCTGAGTATTAGGGGGAAACTCCCCGTTTCGGTGAAACTGAGGTAGATCTTGTCACAACATGTTCCCAAACATGGTTTTACATCATAACATGACCTAACCAAGAGCAAAACAAGAGAGGGATACACCTGGCTACCCCTGTTAGAAGAAAGTCTAGGGGTAGACCATCCGAGGCCCGCGGATCAGGGTTCCGCAGGAAGAAGCGCTTCGAGGCATCAGAACACCTCCAAACCATGCATGTGACCCTAGCATGTGTAATGAAGTGTGGTGGCATGCTCAAAACTCCTAAACCTGGTTCCCAAGTGTGACCCCCTTCGCAGACATGCGTTGTCCCCTAAAAACAAAGTGTCTGCAATCTGAGTATTAGGGGGAAACTCCCCGTTTCGGTGAAACCAGGGTAGATCTTGTCACAACATGTTCCCAAACATGGTTTTACATCATCACATGACCTAACCAAGCCTAAAACAAGAGGGGGCTACCCCTGTCAGAAGAAAGTCTAGGGGGTAGACGATCCGTGCCCATGGATCAGGGTTCCATGAGGAAGAAGCGCTTGGGGCATCGGAACACCTCCAAACCATGCATGTGACCCTAGCATGTGTAATGAAGTGTGGTGGCATGCTCAAAACTCCTAAACCTGGTTCCCAAGTGTGAACCCCTTCGCAGACATGCGGTGTCCCCTAAAAACAAAGTGTTTGCAATCTGAGTATTAGGGGGAAACTCCCCGTTTTGGTGAAACCGGGGTAGATCTTGTCACAACATGTTCCCAAACATGGTTTTACATCATCACATGACCTAACCAAGCCTAAAACAAGAGAGGGCTACACCGGGCTACCCCTGTCAGAAGAAAGTCTAGGGGTAGACGATCAGAGGCCAGCGGATCGAGGTTCCATGAGGAAGAAGCGCTTGAGGCATGGAACACCTCAAACCATGCATGTGACCCTAGCATGTGTAATGAAGTGTGGTGGCATGCTCAAAACTCCTAAACCTGGTTCCCAAGTGTGACCCCTTGAGACATATCGATGTCCCCTAAAAACAAAGTGTCCGCAATCTGAGTATTAGGGGGAAACTCCCCGTTTCGGTGAAACCAGGGTAGATCTTGTCACAACATGTTCCCAAACATGGTTTTACATCATCACATGACCTAACCAAGCCTAAATCAAGAGAGGATACACCGGGCTACCCTTGTCAGAAGAAAGTCAAGGGGGTAGACGATCAAGAACCAGCGGATCGGGGTTCCATGAGGAAGAAGCGCTTGAGGCATGGAACACCTCAAACCATGCATGTGACCCTAGCATGTGTAATGAAGTGTGGTGGCATGCTCAAAACTCCTAAACCTGGTTCCCAAGTGTGACCCCTTGAGACATATCGTTGTCCCTAAAAACAAAGTGTGTGCAATTTGAGTATTAGGGGGAAACTCCCGTTTTCGGTGAAACCGGGGTAGATCTTGTCACAACATGTTCCCAAACATGGTTTTACATCATCACATGACCTAACCAAGCCTAAAACAAGAGAGGGCTACACCGGGCTACCCCTGTCAGAAGAAAGTCTAGGGGGTAGACGATCGGAGGCCATGGATCGGGAGTTCACAGGAAGAAGCGCTTGAGGCATCGGAACACCTCCAAACCATGCATGTGACCCTAGCATGTGTAATGAAGTGTGGTGGCATGCTCAAAACTCCTAAACCTGGTTCCCAAGTGTGACCCCTTGAGACATATGTCGTTGTCCCCTAAAAACAAAGTCTCTGCAATCTGAGTATTAGGGGGAAACTCTCCGGTTTGGTGAAACCAGGGTAGATCTTGTCACAACATGTTCCCAAACATGGTTTTACATCATTACATGACCTAACCAAGCCTAAAACAAGAGAGGGCTACACGGGCTACCACATCGGAAGAAAGTCTAGGGGGTAGGCGATCCGAGGCCCATGGATCGGGGTTCCATGGGAAGAAGCGCTTGAGGGCATGGAACACCTCAAACCATGCATGTGACCCTAGCATGTGTAATGAAGTGTGGTGGCATGCTCAAAACTCCTAAACCTGGTTCCCAAGTGTGACCCCCTTCGCAGACATATGCGTTGTCCCCTAAAAACAAAGTGACTTCCAACTGAGTATTAGGGGGAAACTCCCCGTTTCGGTGAAACCAGGGTAGATCTTGTCACAACATGTTCCCAAACATGGTTTTACATCATCACATGACCTAACCAAGCCTAAAACAAGAGAGGGCTACACCGGGCTACCCCTGTCAGAAGAAAGTCTAGGGGGTAGACGATCCGAGGCCCGCGGATCAGGGTTCCCTAGGACGAAACGCATCGAGGCATCAGAACACCTCCAAACCATGCATGTGACCCTAGCATGTATAATGAAGTGTGGTGGCATGCTCAAAACTCCTAAACCTGGTTCACAAGTGTGACCCCTTAGAGACACATATCGTTGTCCCTAAAAACAAAGTGTGTGCAATCTGAGTATTAGGAAAACTCCCCGTTTCGGTGAAACCGGGGTAGATCTTGTCACAACTTGTTCCCAAACATGGTTTTACATCATCACATGACCTAACCAAGCCTAAAACAAGAGAGGGCTACATCGGGCTACCCCTGTCGGGAAGAAAGTCTAGGGGTAGGCGATCAGAGGCCATGGATCGGGGTTCACATGAAGAAGCGCGTCGGGGCATCAGAACACCTACAAACCATGCATGTGACCCTAGCTTGTGTAATGAAGTGTGGTGGCATGCTCAAACCTCCTAAACCTGGTTCCCAAGTGTGACCCCTTCGAGACATATCGCTGTCCCTAAAAACAAAGTGTGTGCAATCTGAGTATTAGGGAAACTCCCGTTTCGGTGAAACAGGGTAGATCTTGTCACAACATGTTCCCAAACATGGTTTTACATCATCACATGACCTAACCAAGCCTAAAACAAGAGGGCTACACACGGGCTACCCTGTCGGAAGAAAGTCTAGGGGGTAGGCGATCAGAGGCCAGCGGATCGAGGGTTCATGAGGAAAGAAGCGCTTGAGGCATGGAACACCTACAAACCATGCATGTGACCCTAGCATGTGTAATCAAGTGTGGTGGCATGCTCAAAACTCCTAAACCTGGTTCCCAAGTGTAACCCCTTCATGAGACATATCGTTGTCCCTAAAAACAAAGTGTGCAATCCGAGTATTAGGGAAACTCCCGTTTGGTGAAACCAGGGTAGATCTTGTCACAGCATGTTCCCAAACATGGTTTTACATCATCACATGACCTAACCAAGCCTAAAACAGTAGAGGGCTACATCGGGCTACCCCTGTCGGGAAGAAAGACTAGGGGGTAGACGATCAGAGGCCCGCGGATCAGGGTTCCACAGGAAGAAGCGCTTCGGGGCATCGGAACACCTCCAAACCATGCATGTGACCCTAGCATGTGTAATGAAGTGTGGTGGCATGCTCAAAACTCCTAAACATGGTTCCCAAGTGTGACCCCTTGAGACATATCGTTGTCCCTAAAAACAAAGTATCTGTAATCTGAGTATTAGGGGGAAACTCCCCATTTCGGTGAAACCAGGGTAGATATTGTCACAACATGTTCCCAAACATGGTTTTACATCATCACATGACCTAACCAAGCCTAAAACAAGAGAGGGATACACCGGGCTACCCTGTCGGGAAGAAAGTCTAGGGGGGTAGACGATCTGAGGCCCACGGATCAGGGATCCGTAGGAAGAAGCGCTTCGAGGCATCGGAACACCTCCAAACCATGCATGTGACCCTAGCATGTGTAATGAAGTGTGGTGGCATGCTCAAAACTCCTAAACCTGGTTCCCAAGTGTCACCCCTTGAGACATATCGTTGTCCCTAAAAACAAAGTGTGTGCAATCTGAGTATTAGGGGGAAACTCCCCTATTCGGTGAAACCGGGGTAGATCTTGTCACAACATGTTCCCAAACATGGTTTTACATCATCACATGACCTAACCAAGCCTAAAACAAGAGAGTACTACACCGGGCTACACCTCTCAGAAGAAAGTCTAGGGGTAGGCGATCAAGGCCCATGGATCGAGTTCCTGAGGAAGAAGCGCTTCGGGGCATCGGAACACCTCCAAACCATGCATGTGACCCTAGCATGTGTAATGAAGTGTGGTGGCATTCTCAAAACTCCTAAACCTGGTTCCCAAGTTTGACCCCCTTCGCAGACATGCGATGTCCCCTAAAAACAAAGTGTGTGCAATCTGAGTATTAGGGGGAAACTCCCCGTTTCAGTGAAACCGGGGTAGATCTTGTCACAACATGTTCCCAAACATGGTTTTACATCATCACATGACCTAACCAAGCCTAAAACAAGAGAGGGCTACACCGGGCTACCCCTGTCAGAAGAAAGTCTAGGGGGTAGACGATCCGAGGCCATGGATCGAGGTTCCATGAGGAAGAAGCGCTTGGGCATGGAACACCTACAAACCATGCATGTGACCCTAGCATGTGTAATTAAGGGTGGTGGCATGCTAAAAACTCCTAAACCTGGTTCCCAAGTGTGACCCCTTGGCAGACATCGTTGTCCCTAAAAACAAAGTGTGCAATCTGAGTATTAGGGAAACTCCCGTTTGATTGAAACAGGGTAGATCTTGTCACAACATGTTCCCAAACATGGTTTTACATCATCACATGACCTAACCAAGCCTAAAACAAGAGAGGCTACACGGGCTACCCTGTCGGAGAAGAAAGTCTAGGGGGGTAGACGATCCGAGGCCCGCGGATCAGGGTTCCACAGGAAGAAGCGCTTCGAGGCATCGGAACACCTCCAAACCATGCATGTGACCCTAGAATGTGTAATGAAGTGTGGTGGCATGCTCAAAACTCCTAAATCTGGTTCCCAAGTGTGACCCCCTTCTCAGACATATGCGTTGTCCCCTAAAAACAAAATGTCTGCAATCTGAGTATTAGGGGGACACTCCCCGTTTCGGTGAAACCGGGGTAGATCTTGTCACAACATGTTCCCAAACATGGTTTTAAATCATCACATGACCTAACCAAGCCTAAAACAAGAGAGATACACCGGGCTACCCCTGTCAGAAGAAAGTCTAGGGGTAGACGATCCAGGCCCGCGGATCAGGGTTCCGTAGGAAGAAGCGCTTCGGGGCATCGGAACACCTCCAAACCATGCATGTGACCCTAGCATGTGTAATGAAGTGTGGTGGCATGCTCAAAACTCCTAAACCTGGTTCCCAAGTGTGACCCCCTTCATGAGACATATCGTTGTCCCTAAAAACAAAGTGTGTGCAATCTGAGTATTAGGGAAACTCCCGTTTGGTGAAACCAGGGTAGATCTTGTCACAACATGTTCCCAAACATGGTTTTACATCATGACATGACCTAACCAAGCCTAAAACAAGAGAGGCTACACGGGCTACCCTGTCGGAAGAAAGTCTAGGGGTAGGCGATCAAGAGGCAGCGGATCGGGGTTCCATGAGGAAGAAGCGCTTGAGGCATGGAACACCTCAAACCATGCATGTGACCCTAGCATGTGTAATGAAGTGTGGTGGCATGCTCAAAACTCCTAAACCTGGTTCCCAAGTGTGACCCCCTTGAGACATATCGTTGTCCCTAAAAACAAAGTGTCTGCAATCTGAGTATTAGGAGGAAACTCCCCGTTTCGGTGAAACGGAGGTAGATCTTGTCACAACATGTTCCCAAACATGGTTTTACATCATCACATGACCTAACCAAGCCTAAAACAAGAGAGTGCTACACCGGGCTACCCCTGTCAGAAGAAAGTCTAGGGGTAGGCGATCAGAGGCCCATGGATCGGGGTTCCATGAGGAAGAAGCGCTTGGGCATCAGAACACCTCAAACCATGCATGTGACCCTAGCATGTGTAATGAAGTGTGGTGGCATGCTCAAAACTCCTAAACCTGGTTCCCAAGTGTGACCCCCCCTTGAGACATATCGTTGTCCCCTAAAAACAAAGTGTGTGCAATCTGAGTATTAGGGAAACTCCCGTTTGGTGAAACAGGGTAGATCTTGTCACAACATGTTCCCAAACATGGTTTTACATCATCACATGACCTAACCAAGCCTAAAACAAGAGGGCTACACGGGCTACCCTGTCGGAAGAAAGTCTAGGGGTAGGCGATCAGAAGGCCCATGGATCGGGGTTCCATGAGGAAGAAGCGCTTGAGGCATCGGAACACCTCAAACCATGCATGTGACCCTAGCATGTGTAATGAAGTGTGGTGGCATGCTCAAAACTCCTAAACCTGGTTCCCAAGTGTGACCCCTTAGCAGACATATCGTTGTCCCTAAAAACAAAGTGTGTGCAATCTGAGTATTAGGGAAACTCCCGTTTCAGTGAAACAGGGTAGATCTTGTCACAACATGTTCCCAAACATGGTTTTACATCATCACATGACCTAACCAAGCCTAAAACAAGAGAGGGCTACACGGGCTACCCCTGTCGGAAGAAAGTCTAGGGGGTAGGCGATCAGAGCCAGCGGATCGAGGGTTCCATAGGAAGAAGCGCTTCGGGGCATCGGAACACCTCAAACCATGCATGTGACCCTAGCATGTGTAATGAAGTGTGGTGGCATGCTCAAAACTCCTAAACCTGGTTCCCAAGTGTGACCCCTTGAGACATATCGCTGTCCCCTAAAAACAAAGTGCCTGCAATCTGAGTATTAGACGGAAACTCCCCGTTTCGGTGAAATCAGGGTAGATCTTGTCACAACATGTTCCCAAACATGGTTTTTGAATCATCACATGACCTAACCAAGCCTAAAACATGAGAGGGATACACCGGGCTACCTGTCGGAAGAAAGTCTAGGGGTACGCGATCTGAGGCCCACGGATCAAGGTTCCGCAGGAAGAAGCGCTTCGGGGCATCGGAACACCTCCAAACCATGCATGTGACCCTAGCATGTGTAATGAAGTGTGGTGGCATGCTCAAAACTCCTAAACCTGGTTCCCAAGTGTGACCCCCTTCCCAGACATGCGTTGTCCCCTAAAAACAAAGTGTACTGTCCCGAGTATTAGGGAAACTCCCTCTTTCAGTGAAACCAGGGTAGATCTTGTCACAACATGTTCCCAAACATGGTTTTACATCATCACATGACCTAACCAAGCCTAAAACAAGAGAGGGCTACACCGGGCTACCCCTGTCAGAAGAAAGTCTAGGGGGTAGACGATCCGAGGCCCGCGGATCAGGGTTCCACAGGAAGAAGCGCTTCGAGGCATCGGAACACCTCCAAACCATGCATGTGACCCTAGCATGTGTAATGAAGTGTGGTGGCATGCTCAAAACTCCTAAACCTGGTTCCCAAGTGTGACCCCCTTCGCAGACATATGCGTTGTCCCCTAAAAACAAAGTGTGTGCAATCTGAGTATTAGGGGGAAACTCCCCGTTTCGGTGAAACCGGGGTAGATCTTGTCACAACATGTTCCCAAACATGGTTTTACATCATCACATGACCTAACCAAGCCTAAAACAAGAGGGCTACACCGGGCTACCCCTGTCAGAAGAAAGTCTAGGGGGTAGACGATCAAGAGGCCAGCGGATCGAGTTCCATGAGGAAGAAGCGCTTCGGGGCATTGGAACACCTCCAAACCATGCATGTGACCCTAGCATGTGTAATGAAGTGTGGTGGCATGCTCAAAACTCCTAAACCTGGTTCCCAAGTGTGACCCCCTTCGCAGACATATGCGTTGTCCCCTAAAAACAAAGTGTCTGCAATCTGAGTATTAGGGGGAAACTCCCCGTTTCGGTGAAACCGGGGTAGATCTTGTCACAACATGTTCCCAAACATGGTTTTACATCATCACATGACCTAACCAAGCCTAAAACAAGAGAGGGCTACACCGGGCTACCCCTGTCAGAAGAAAGTCTAGGGGGTAGACGATCCGAGGCCCGCGGATCAGGGTTCCATAGGAAGAAGCGCTTCGGGGCATCGGAACACCTCCAAACCATGCATGTGACCCTAGCATGTGTAATGAAGTGTGGTGGCATGCTCAAAACTCCTAAACCTGGTTCCCAAGTGTGACCCCTTCGTAGACATATGCGTTGTCCCCTAAAAACAAAGTGTGTGCAATCTGAGTATTAGGGGGAAACTCCCCGTTTCGGTGAAACCAGGGTAGATCTTGTCACAACATGTTCCCAAACATGGTTTTACATCATCACATGACCTAACCAAGCCTAAAACAAGAGAGGGCTACACCGGGCTACCCCTGTAGGAAGAAAGTCTAGGGGTAGGCGATCAGAGGCCCATGGATCGAGGTTCCATGAGGAAGAAGCACTTCGGGGCATCGGAACACCTCCAAACCATGCATGTGACCCTAGCATGTGTAATGAAGTGTGGTGGCATGCTCAAAACTCCTAAACCTGGTTCCCAATTGTGAACCCCTTCGCAGACATATGCGTTGTCCCCTAAAAACAAAGTGTCTGCAATCTGACTATTAGGGGGAAACTCCCCGTTTCGGTGAAACCAGGGTAGATCTTGTCACAACACGTTCCCAAACATGGTTTTACATCATAACATGACCTAACCAAGCCTAAAACAAGAGAGGGCTACACCGGGCTAACCCCTGTCAGAAGAGAGTCTAGGGGTAGGCGATCAAGGGCCCATGGATCGGGGTTCCATGAGGAAGAAGCGCTTGGGCATGGAACACCTCAAACCATGCACGTGACCCTAGCATGTGTAATGAAGTGTGGTGGCATGCTCAATACTCCTAAACCTGGTTCCCAAGTGTGACCCCCTTGAGACATATCGTTGTCCCCTAAAAACAAAGTGTACGCAATCTGACTATTAGGGGGAAACTCCCCTTTTCGGTGAAACCTGGGTAGATCTTGTCACAACATGTTCCCAAACATGGTTTTACATCATCACATGACCTAACCAAGCCTAAAACAAGAGAGGGATACACCGGGCTACCCCTGTCAGAAGAAAGTCTAGGGGGGTAGACGATCCGAGGCCCAGGGATCAGGGTTCCGGAGGAAGAAGCGCTTCGGGGCATCGGAACACCTCCAAACCATGCATGTGACCCTAGCATGTGTAATGAAGTCTGGTGGCATGCTCAAAACTCCTAAACCTGGTCCCCAAGTGTGACCCCCTTTGCATACATGCGTTGTCCCCTAAAAACAAAGTGTCTGCAATCTGAGTATTAGGGGGAAATTCCCTGTTTCGGTGAAACAGGGGTAGATCTTGTCACAACATGTTCCCAAACATGGTTTTACATCATCACATGACCTAACCAAGCCTAAAACAAGAGAGGGCTACACCGGGCTACCCCTGTCAGAAGAAAGTCTAGGGGGTAGACGATCTGAGGCCCGCGGATCAGGGTTCCACAGGAAGAAGCGCTTCGAGGCATCGGAACACCTCCAAACCATGCATGTGACCCTAGCATGTGTAATGAAGTGTGGTGGCATGCTCAAAACTCCTAAACCTGGTTCCCAAGTGTGACCCCCTTCGCAGACATATGCGTTGTCCCCTAAAAACAAAGTGTGTGCAATCTGAGTATTAGGGGGAAACTCCCCGTTTCGGTGAAACCGGGGTAGATCTTGTCACAACATGTTCCCAAACATGGTTTTACATCATCACATGACCTAACCAAGCCTAAAACAAGAGAGGGCTACACCGGGCTACACCTGTCAGAAGAAAGTCTAGGGGGGTAGACGATCTAAGGCCCGCGGATCAGGGTTCCGCAGGAAGAAGCGCTTCGGGGCATCGGAACACCTCCAAACCATGCATGTGACCCTAGCATGTGTAATGAAGTGTGGTGGCATGCTCAAAACTCCTAAACCTGGTTCCCAAGTGTGACCCCTTGAGACATATCGTGTCCCTAAAAACAAAGTGCAATCTGAGTATTAGGGGGAAACTCCCCGTTTCGGTGAAATCAGGGTAGATCTTGTCACAACATGTTCCCAAACATGGTTTTACATCATCACATGACCTAACCAAGCCTAAAACAAGAGAGGGCTACACCGGGCTACCCCTGTCAGAAGAAAGTCTAGGGGGGTAGACGATCCGAGGCCCGTGGATCAGGGTTCCGTAGGAAGAAGCGCTTCGGGGCATCGGAACACCTCCAAACCATGCATGTGACCCTAGCATGTGTAATGAAGTGTGGTGGCATGCTCAAAACTCCTAAACCTGGTTCCCAAGTATGACCCCCTTCGAGGACATATGCGATGTCCCTAAAAACAAAGTGTCTGCAATCTGAGTATTAGGGGGAAACTCCCCGTTTCGGTGAAACCGGGGTAGATCTTGTCACAACATGTTCCCAAACATGGTTTTACATCATCACATGACCTAACCAAGCCTAAAACAAGAGAGGGCTACACTGGGCTACCCCTGGAGAAGAAAGTCTAGGGGGTAGGCGATCAGGCCCATGGATCGAGGAGTTCCATGAGAAGAAGCGCTTGAGGCATGGAACACCTCAAACCATGCATGTGACCCTAGCATGTGTAATGAAGTGTGGTGGCATGCTCAAAACTCCTAAACCTGGTTCCCAAGTGTGACCCCCTTCATGAGACATGCGTTGTCCCTAAAAACAAAGTGTGTGCAATCCGAGTATTAGGGAAACTCCCGTTTTCGGTGAAACAGGGTAGATCTTGTCACAACATGTTCCCAAACATGGTTTTACATCATCACATGACCTAACCAAGCCTAAAACAAGAGAGGGCTACACGGGCTACCCTGTCGGAAGAAAGTCTAGGGGGTAGGCGATCCGAGGCCAGCGGATCGAGGTTCCATGAGGAAGAAGCGCTTGAGGGCATGGAACACCTCAAACCATGCATGTGACCCTAGCATGTGTAATGAAGTGTGGTGGCATGCTCAAAACTCCTAAACCTGGTTCCCAAGTGTGACCCCCTTGAGACATATCGTTGTTCCCTAAAAACAAAGTGTGTGCAATCTGAGTATTAGGGGGAAACTCCCCGTTTCGCTGAAACCAGGGTAGATTTGTCACAACATATTCCCAAACATGGTTTTACATCATCACATGACCTACCCAAGCCTAAAACAAGAGAGGGCTACACCAGGCTACCCTGTCAGAAGAAAGTCTAGAGGGTAGACGATCCGAGGCCCGCGGATCGAGTTCCATGAGGAAGAAGCGCTTCGAGGCATCGGAACACCTCAAACCATGCATGTGACCCTAGCATGTGTAATGAAGTGTGGTGGCATGCTCAAAACTCCTAAACCTGGTTCCCAAGTGTGACCCCCTTGAGACATATCGTTGTCCCTAAAAACAAAGTGTGTGCAATCCGAGTATTAGGAAACTCCCGTTCGGTGAAACCAGGGTAGATCTTGTCACAACATGTTCCCAAACATGGTTTTACTTCATCACATGACCTAACGAAGCCTAAAACAAGAGAGGGATACACCGGGCTACCCTGTCGGAAAGAAAGTCTAGGGGGTAGGCGATCAGAACCATGGATCGAGGGTTCACAGGAAGAAGCGCTTGAGGCATGGAACACCTCAAACCATGCATGTGACCCTAGCATGTGTAATGAAGTGTGGTGGCATGCTCAAAACTCCTAAACCTGGTTCCCAAGTGTGACCCCTTACATGAACATATCGTTGTCCCTAAAAACAAAGTGTGCAATCTGAGTATTAGGGAAACTCCCGTTTGGTGAAAGCAGGGTAGATCTTGTCACAACATGTTCCCAAACATGGTTTTACATCATCACATGAACTAACCAAGCCTAAAACAAGAGAGGGCTACACGGGCTACCCCTGTCGGAAGAAAGTCTAGGGGTAGGCGATCAGAGGCCCAGCGGATCGGGGTTCCATGAGGAAGAAGCGCTTGGGGCATGGAACACCTCAAACCATGCATGTGACCCTAGCATGTGTAATGAAGTGTGGTGGCATGCTCAAAACTCCTAAACCTGGTTCCCAAGTGTGACCCCTTCAGAGACATATCGTTGTCCCTAAAAACAAAGTGTGTGCAATCTGAGTATTAGGGGGAAACTCCCTGTTTCGGTGAAACCAGGGTAGATCTTGTCACAACATGTTCCCAAACATGGTTTTACATCATCACATGACCTAACCAAGCCTAAAACAAGAGAGGGCTACACGGGCTACCCCTCGGAAGAAAGTCTAGGGGTAGGCGATCAGAGGCCAGCGGATCGAGGTTCCATGAGGAAGAAGCGCTTGAGGGCATGGAACACCTCAAACCATGCATGTGACCCTAGCATGTGTATTGAAGTGTGGTGGCATGGTCAAAACTCCTAAACCTGGTTCCCAAGTGTGACCCCTTCATGAGACATCGTTGTCCCTAAAAACAAAGTGTGCAATCTGAGTATTAGGGAAACTCCCGTTTGGTGAAACAGGGTAGATCTTGTCACAACATGTTCCCAAACATGGTTTTACATCATCACATGACCTAACCAAGCCTAAAACAAGAGAGGGCTACACGGGCTACCCCTGTCGGAAGAAAGTCTAGGGGTAGGCGATCCAGGCCAGCGGATCGGGGTTCCATGAGGAAGAAGCGCTTGAGGCATCGGAACACCTCAAACCATGCATGTGACCCTAGCATGTGTAATGAAGTGTGGTGGCATGCTCAAAACTCCTAAACCTGGATCCCAAGTGTGACCCCTTGAGACATATCGTTGTCCCCTAAAAACAAAGTGTGTGCAATCTGAGTATTAGGGAAACTCCCGTTTCGGTGAAACAGGGTAGATCTTGTCACAACATGTTCCCAAACATGGTTTTACATCATCACATGACCTAACCAAGCCTAAAACAAGAGAGGCTACACGGGCTACCCCTGTCGAGAAGAAAGTCTAGGGGGTAGGCGATCCGAGGCCCAGCGGATCGGGGTTCCATGAGGAAGAAGCGCTTCGGGGCATCGGAACACCTCCAAACCATGCATGTGACCATAGCATGTGTAATGAAGTGTGGTGGCATGCTCAAAACTCCTAAACCTGGTTCCCAAGTGTGAACCCCTTCGCAGACATGCGTTGTCCCATAAAAACAAAGTGTCTGCAATCTGAGTATTAGGGGGAAACTCCCCGTTTTGGTGAAACCGGGGTAGATCTTGTCACAACATGTTCCCAAACATGGTTTTACATCATCACATGACCTAACCAAGCATAAAACAAGAGAGGGACACATCGGGCTACCCCTATCAGAAGAAAGTCTAGGGGTAGGCGATCAGAGCCAGCGGATCGAGGGTTCCAGGAAGAAGCGCTTCGGGGCATCGGAACACCTCCAAACCATGCATGTGACCCTAGCATGTGTAATGAAGTGTGGTGGCATGCTCAAAAATCCTAAACCTGGTTCGCAAGTGTAACCTCCTATTAGACATATGCGCTGTCCCCTAAAAACAAAGTGTCTGCAATCTGAGTATTAGGGGGAAACTCCCCGTTTCGGTGAAACCAGGGTAGATCTTGTCACAACATGTTCCCAAACATGGTTTTACATCATCACATGACCTAACCAAGCCTAAAACAAGAGAGGGCTACACCAGGCTACCCCTGTCAGACGAAAGTCTAGGGGTAGGCGATCAGAGGCCCATGGATCGGGGTTCCATGAGGAAGAAGCGCTTGAGGGCATCAGACACCTCAAACCATGCATGTGACCCTAGCATGTGTAATGAAGTGTGGTGGCATGCTCAAAAATCCTAAACCTGGTTCCCAAGTGTGACCCCTTCAGGACATATGCGCTGTCCTCTAAAAACAAAGTGCGTGCAATTTGAGTATTAGGGGGAAACTCCCCGTTTTGGTGAAACCGGGGTAGATCTTGTCACAACATGTTCCCAAACATAGTTTTACATCATCACATGACCTAACCAAGCCTAAAACAAGAGAGGGCTACACCGGGCTACCCCTGTCGGGAAGAAAGTCTAGGGGGTAGGCGATCCAAGCCCATGGATCGGGGTTCCATGAGGAAGAAGCGCTTGAGCATGAACACCTCAAACCATGCATGTGACCCTAGCATGTGTAATGAAGTGTGGTGGCATGCTCAAAACTCCTAAACCTGGTTCCCAAGTGTGACCCCTTGAGACATATGTTGTCCCTAAAAACAAAGTGTATGCAATCCCAGTATTAGGGAAACTCCCGTTTGGTGAAACCAGGGGTAGATCTTGTCACAACATGTTCCCAAACATGGTTTTACATCATCACATGACCTAACCAAGCCTAAAACAAGAGAGGCTACACGGGCTACCCCTGTCGGAAGAAAGTCTAGGGGTAGGCGATCCGAGGCCCATGGATCGAGGTTCCATGAGGAAGAAGCGCTTGAGGCATAGGAACACCTCCAAACCATGCATGTGACCCTAGCATGTGTAATGAAGTGTGGTGGCATGCTCAAAACTCCTAAACCTGGTTCCCAAGTGTGACCCCCTTCGTAGACATATGCGTTGTCCCCTAAAAACAAAGTGTCTGCAATCTGAGTATTAGGGGGAAACTCCCCGTTTCGGTGAAACCAGGGTAGATCTTGTCACAACATGTTCCCAAACATGGTTTTACATCATCACATGACCTAACCAAGCCTAAAACAAGAGAGGGCTACACCGGGCTAACCCCTGTCAGAAGAGAGTCTAGGGGTAGACGATCCGAGGCCCATGGATCAGGGTTCCTTAGGAAGAAGCGCTCCGGGGCATCGGAACACCTCCAAACCATGCATGTGACCCTAGCATGTGTAATGAAGTGTGGTGGCATGCTCAAAACTCCTAAACCTGGTTCCCAAGTGTGACCCACTTGAGACATATCGTTGTCCCTAAAAACAAAGTGTGTGCAATCTGAGTATTATGGGGAAACTCCCTGTTTTGGTGAAACCGGGGTAGATCTTGTCACAACATGTTCCCAAACATGGTTTTACATCATCACATGACCTAACCAAGCCTAAAACAAGAGAGGGATACACAGGGCTACCCCTGTCAGAAGAAAGTCTAGGGGGTAGACGATCCGAGGCCCGCGGATTAGGGTTCCATAGGAAGAAGCGCTTGGGGCATGGAACACCTCAAACCATGCATGTGACCCTAGCATGTGTAATGAAGTGTGGTGGCATGCTCAAAACTCCTAAACCTGGTTCCCAAGTGTGACCCCTTGAGACATATCGTTGTCCCCTAAAAACAAAGTGTGCAATCTGAGTATTAGGAGGAAACTCCCCGTTTCGGTGAAACCGGGGTAGATCTTGTCACAACATGTTCCCAAACATGGTTTTACATCATCAAATGACCTAACCAAGCCTAAAACAAGAGAGGGCTACACCGGGCTACCCCTGTCAGAAGAAAGTCTAGGGGGTAGACGATCCGAGGCCCATGGATCGAGGGTTCCATGAGGAAGAAGCGCTTGGGCATCGGAACACCTCAAACCATGCATGTGACCCTAGCATGTGTAATGAAGTGTGGTGGCATGCTCAAAACTCCTAAACCTGGTTCCCAAGTGTGACCCCTTCGCGAGACATCGTTGTCCCTAAAAACAAAGTGTGCAATCCCGAGTATTAGGGAAACTCCCGTTTTGGTGAAAGCAGGTAGATCTTGTCACAACATGTTCCCAAACATGGTTTTACATCATCACATGACCTAACCAAGCCTAAAACAAGAGAGGGCTACACGGGGCTACCCCTGTCGGAAAGAAAGTCTAGGGGGTAGGCGATCAAGGCCCATGGATCGGGGTTCATGAGGAAGAAGCGCTTGAGCATCGGAACACCTCAAACCATGCATGTGACCCTAGCATGTGTAATGAAGTGTGGTGGCAAGCTCAAAACTCCTAAGCCTGGTTCCCAAGTGTGACCCCTTATAGACATATCGTTGTCCCTAAAAACAAAGTGTGTGCAATCTGAGTATTAGGGAAACTCCCGTTTGGTGAAACCAGGGTAGATCTTGTCACAACATGTTCCCAAACATGGTTTTACATCATCACATGACCTAACCAAGCCTAAAACAAGAGAGGCTACACGGGCTACCCCTGTCGGAAGAAAGTCTAGGGGGTAGGCGATCCGAGGCCAGCGGATCGAGGGTTCCATGAGGAAGAAGCGCTTGAGGCATGGAACACCTCAAACCATGAATGTGACGCTAGCATGTGTAATGAAGTGTGGTGGCATGCTCAAAACTCCTAAGCCTAGTTCCCAAGTGTGACCCCTTGAGACATGCGTTGTCCCTAAAAACAAAGTGTGTGCAATCTGAGTATTAGGGAAACTCCCGTTTGGTGAAACAGGGGTAGATCTTGTCACAACATGTTCCCAAACATGGTTTTACATCATCACATGACCTAACCAAGCCTAAAACAAGAGAGGGCTACACGGGCTACCCTGTCGGAAGAAAGTCTAGGGGGTAGGCGATCAGGCCCATGGATCGAGGTTCACAGGAAGAAGCGCTTGAGGCATGGAACACCTCAAACCATGCATGTGCCCCTAGCATGTGTAATGAAGTGTGGTGGCATGCTCAAAACTCCTAAACCTGGTTCCCAAGTGTGACCCCTTCCGAGACATATCGTTGTCCCTAAAAACAAAGTGTGTGCAATCCCGAGTATTTAGGGAAACTCCCGTTCGGTGAAACCAGGGTAGATCTTGTCACAACATGTTCCCAAACATGGTTTTACATCATCACATGACCTAACCAAGCCTAAAACAAGAGAGGGCTACACCGGGCTACCCCTGTCAGAAGAAAGTCTAGGGGGTAGACGATCAGAAACCCAGCGGATCGGGGTTCCATGAGGAAGAAGCGCTTCGAGGCATCGGAACACCTCCAAACCATGCATGTGACCCTAGCATGTGTAATGAAGTGTGGTGGCATGCTCAAAACTCCTAAACCTGGTTCCCAGGTGTGACCCCCTTCACAGACATATGCGCTGTCCCCTAAAAACAAAGTGTGTGCAATCTGAGTATTAGGAGGAAACTCCCCTTTTCGGTGAAACCGGGGTAGATCTTGTCACAACATGTTCCCAAACATGGTTTTACATCATCACATGACGTAACCAAGCCTAAAACAAGAGAGGGCTACACCGGGCTACCCCTGTCAGAAGAAAGTCTAGGGGTAGACGATCTGAGGCCCACGGATCGAGGTTCCATGAGGAAGAAGCGCTTGAGGCATGGAACACCTCAAACCATGCATGTGACCCTAGCATGTGTAATGAAGTGTGGTGGCATGCTCAAAACTCCTAAACCTGGTTCCCAAGTGTGACCCCCTTCGCAGACATATGCGTTGTCCCCTAAAAACAAAGTGTGTGCAATCTGAGTATTAGGGGGAAACTCCCCGTTTCGGTGAAACCAGGGTAGATCTTGTCACAACATGTTCCCAAACATGGTTTTACATCATCACATGACCTAACCAAGCCTAAAACAAGAGAGGGCTACACCGGGCTACCCCTGTCAGAAGAAAGTCTAGGGGGGTAGACGATCCGAGGCCCGTGGATGAGGGTTCCATAGAAAGAAGCGCTTCAGGGCATCGGAACACATCCAAACCATGCATGTGACCCTAGCATGTGTAATGAAGTGTGGTGGCATGCTGAAAACTCCTAAACCTGGTTCCCAAGTGTGACCGCCTTAGGAGACATATCGTTGTCCCCTAAAAACAGTGTGTGCAATCTGAGTATTAGGGGGAAACTCCCCGTTTCGGTGAAACCTGGGTAGATCTTGTCACAACATGTTCCCAAACATGGTTTTACATCATCACATGACCTAACCAAGCCTAAAACAAGAGGATACACGGGCTACCCTGTCGGAAGAAAGTCTAGGGGGTAGGCGATCAGGCCAGCGGATCGGGGTTCCATGGGAAGAAAGCTTGAGGCATTGGAACACCTCCAAACCATGCATGTGACCCTAGAATGTGTAATGAAGTGTGGTGGCATGCTCAAAACTCCTAAACCTGGTTCCCAAGTGTGACCCCCTTCGCAGACATATGCGTTGTCCCCTAAAAACAAAGTGCGTGCAATCTGAGTATTAGGGGGAAACTCCCTTTTTTGGTGAAACAGGGTAGATCTTGTCACAACATGTTCCCAGACATGGTTTTACATCATCACATGACCTAACCAAGCCTAAAACAAGAGAGGGATACACAGGGCTACCCACAGGAAGAAAGTCTAGGGGTAGGCGATCAGGCCCATGGATCGGGGTTCCATGAGGAAGAAGCGCTTCGAGGCATCGGAACACCTCCAAACCATGCATGTGACCCTAGAATATGTAATGAATTGTGGTGGCATGCTCAAAACTCCTAAACCTGGTTCCCAAGTGTGACCCCCTTCACAGACATATGCGCTTTCCCCTAAAAACAAAGTGTCAGCAATCTGAGTATTAGGGGGAAACTCCCTGTTTCGGTGAAACCAGGGTAGATCTTGTCACAACATGTTCCCAAACATGGTTTTACATCATCACATGACCTAACCATGCCTAAAACAAGAGAGGGCTACACCGGGCTACCCCTGTGAGAAGAAAGTCTAGGGGTAGGCGATCAGAACCAGCGGATCAGGGTTCCGCAGGAAGAAGCGCTTCGGGGCATCGGAACACCTCCAAACCATGCATGTGACCCTAGCATGTGTAATGAAGTGTGGTGGCATGCTCAAAACTCCTAAACCTGGTTCCCAAGTGTGACCCCCTTCGCAGACATGTGAGATATCCCCTAAAAACAAAGTGTCTGCAATCTGAGTATTAGGGGGAAACTCCCCGTTTCGGTGAAACCAGGGTAGATCTTGTCACAACATGTTCCCAAACATGGTTTTACATCATCACATGACCTAACCAAGCCTAAAACAAGAGAGGGCTACACCGGGCTACCCCTGTCAGAAGAAAGTCTAGGGGGTAGACGATCAGGCCAGCGGATGGATCGGGTTCCATGGGAAGAAGCGCTTGGGCATGGAACACCTCAAACCATGCATGTGACCCTAGCATGTGTAATGAAGTGTGGTGGCATGCTCAAAACTCCTAAACCTGGTTCCCAAGTGTGACCCCTTGAGACATATCGTTGTCCCTAAAAACAAAGTGTGTGCAATCTGAGTATTAGGGAAACTCCCGTTCGGTGAAACCGGGGTAGATCTTGTCACAACATGTTCCCAAACATGGTTTTACATCATCACATGACCTAACCAAGCCTAAAACAAGAGAGGGCTACACTGGGCTACCCCTGTCAGAAGAAAGTCTAGGGGGTAGACGATCCGAGAACCATGGATCGGGGTTCATGAGGAAGAAGCGCTTGAGGCATGGAACACCTCAAACCATGCATGTGACCCTAGCCTGTGTAATGAAGTGTGGTGGCATGCTCAAAACTCCTAAACCTGGTTCCCAAGTGTGACCCCTTGAGACATATCGTTGTCCCTAAAAACAAAGTGCATGCAATTTGAGTATTAGTGGGAAACTCCCCGTTTTGGTGAAACCGGGGTAGATCTTGTCACAACATGTTCCCAAACATGGTTTTACATCATCACATGACCTAACCAAGCCTAAAACAAGAGAGGGCTACACGGGCTACCCCTGTCGGAAAGAAAGTCTAGGGGGTAGGCGATCCGAGGCCCAGCGGATCGAGGGTTCCATGAGGAAGAAGCGCTTGGGGCATCGGAACACCTCCAAACCATGCATGTGACCCTAGCATGTGTAATGAAGTGTGGTGGCATGCTCAAAACTCCTAAACCTGGTTCCCAAGTGTGACCCCTTGAGACATATCGATGTCCCTAAAAACAAAGTGTATGCAATCCGAGTATTAGGGAAACTCCCGTTTCGGTGAAACTGGGATAGATCTTGTCACACCATGTTCCCAAACATGGTTTTACATCATCACATGACCTAACCAAGCCTAAAACAAGAGGGCTACACGGGCTACCCTGTCGAGAAGAAAGTCTAGGGGGTAGGCGATCCGAGGCCAGCGGATCGGGGTTCCATGAGGAAGAAGCGCTTCGAGGCATCGGAACACCTCCAAACCATGCATGTGACCCTAGCATGTGTAATGAAGTGTGGTGGCATGATCAAAACTCCTAAACCTGGTTCCTAAGTGTGACCCCTTCGCAGACATATGCGCTGTCCCCTATAAACAAAGTGTCTGCAATCTAAGAATTAGGGGGAAACTCCCCGTTTCGGTGAAACCGGGGTAGATCTTGTCACAACATGTTCCCAAACATGGTTTTACATCATCACATGACCTAAGCAAGCCTAAAACAAGAGGCTACACGGGCTACCCCTGTCGGAAGAAAGTCTAGGGGTAGGCGATCAGGGCCCATGGATCGGGTTCCATGAGGAAGAAGCGCTTGGGCATGGAACACCTCCAAACCATGCATGTGACCCTAGAATGTGTAATGAAGTGTGGTGGCATGCTCAAAACTCCTAAACCTGGTTCCCAAGTGTGCCCCCCTTCGGAGACATATGCGTTGTCCCCTAAAAACAAAGTGTGTGCAATTTGAGTATTACGAGGAAACTCCCCGTTTCAGTGAAAACGGGGTAGATCTTGTCAAAACTTGTTCCCAAACATTGTTTTACATAATCACATGACCTAAACTAGACTAAAACAAGAGAGAGGGCTACACGGGCTACCCTACAGGAAGAAAGTCTAGGGGGTAGGCGATCAGAGGCCCATGGATCGGGGTTCACAGGAAGAAGCGCTTGAGGCATGGAACACCTCCAAACCATGCATGTGACCCTAGCATGTGTAATGAAGTGTTGTGGCATGCTCAAAACTCCTAAACCTGGTTCCCAAGTGTGACCCCTTGAGACATATGTTGTCCCTAAAAACAAAGTGTGTGCAATCTGAGTATTGAGGAAACTCCCGTTTGGTGAAACAGGGTAGATCTTGTCACAGCATGTTCCCAAACATGGTTTTACATCATCACATGACCTAACCAAGCCTAAAACAAGAGAGGGCTACACGGGCTACCCTGTCGGGAAGAAAGTCTAGGGGTAGGCGATCAGAGGCCCAGCGGATCGAGGTTCCATGGGAAGAAGCGCTTGAGGCATGGAACACCTCAAACCATGCATGTGACCCTAGCATGTGTAATGAAGTGTGGTGGCATGCTCAAAACTCCTAAACCTGGTTCCCAAGTGTGACCCCCTTGAGACATATCGATGTCCCCTAAAAACAAAGTGCATGTAATCTGAGTATTAGGGGAAACTCCCCGTTTCGGTGAAACCAGGGTAGATCTTGTCACAACATGTTCCCAAACATGGTTTTACATCATCACATGACCTAACCAAGCATAAAACAAGAGAGCTACACGGGCTACCCTGTCGGAAGAAAGTCTAGGGGGTAGGCGATCAGAGGCCCATGGATCGGGGTTCCATGAGGAAGAAGCGCTTGGGCATGGAACACCTCAAACCATGCATGTGACCCTAGCATGTGTAATGAAGTGTGGTGGCATGCTCAAAACTCCTAAACCTGGTTCCCAAGTGTGACCCCTTGAGACATATCGTTGTCCCTAAAAACAAAGTGTGTGCAATCTGAGTATTAGGGAAACTCCCGTTCGGTGAAACAGGGTAGATCTTGTCACAACATGTTCCCAAACATGGTTTTACATCATCACATGACCTAACCAAGCCTAAAACAAGAGAGGGCTACACGGGCTACCCTGTCGGAAGAAAGTCTAGGGGTAGGCGATCGAGGCCAGCGGATCGGGGTTCCATGAAGAAGAGCGCTTGAGGCATGGAACACCTCAAACCATGCATGTGACCCTAGCATGTGTAATGAAGTGTGGTGGCATGCTCAAAACTCCTAAACCTGGTTCCCAAGTGTGACCCCCTTGAGACATATCGTTGTCCCTAAAAACAAAGTGTGTGCAATCTGAGTATTAGGGAAACTCCCGTTCGGTGAAACCAGGTAGATCTTGTCACAACATGTTCCCAAACATGGTTTTACATCATCACATGACCTAACCAAGCCTAAAACAAGAGAGGGCTACACGGGCCTACCCCTGTCAGAAGAAAGTCTAGGGGTAGGCGATCAAGGCCCATGGATCGAGGTTCCACAGGGAAGAAGCGCTTGGGCATCGGAACACCTCAAACCATGCATGTGACCCTAGCATGTGTAATGAAGTGTGGTGGCATGCTCAAAACTCCTAAACCTGGTTCCCAAGTGTGGCCCCCTTGAGACATATCGCTGTCCCCTAAAAACAAAGTGTGTGCAATCTGAGTATTAGGGGAAACTCCCCGTTTTGGTGAAACCGGGGTAGATCTTGTCACAACATGTTCCCAAACATGGTTTTACATCATCACATGACCTAACCAAGCCTAAAACAAGAGAGGGATACACGGGCTACCCTGGAAGAAAAAGTCTAGGGGTAGGCGATCAGAGGCCCATGGATCGGGGTTCCATGAGGAAGAAGCGCTTGAGGCATGAACACCTCAAACCATGCATGTGACCCTAGCATGTGTAATGAAGTGTGGTGGCATGCTCAAAACTCCTAAACCTGGTTCCCAAGTGTGACCCCTTCATGGACATATGTTGTCCCTAAAAACAAAGTGTGCGCAATCTGAGTATTACGGGGAAACTCCCCGTTTCGGTGAAACCAGGGTAGATCTTGTCACAACATGTTACCAAACATGGTTTTACATCATCACATGACCTAACCAAGCCTAAAACAAGTGAGAGCAACACCGGGCTACCCCTGTCAGAAGAAAGTTTAGGGGGGTAGACGATCCGAGGCCATGGATCGGGGTTCCATGAGGAAGAAGCGCTTCGGGGCATCGGAACACATCCAAACCATGCATGTGACCCTAGCATGTGTAATGAAGTGTGGTGGCATGCTCAAAACTCCAAAACCTTGTTCCCAAGTGTGACCCCCTTCATGAGACATATCGTTGTCCCTAAAAACAAAGTGTGTGCAATCTGAGTATTAGGGAAACTCCCGTTTCAGTGAAACAGGTAGATCTTGTCACAACATGTTCCCAAACATGGTTTTACATCATCACATGACCTAACCAAGCCTAAAACAAGAGAGGGATACACGGGCTACCCCTTCGGGAAGAAAGTCTAGGGGTAGGCGATCAGGCCAGCGGATCGGGGTTCCATGAGGAAGAAGCGCTTCGAGGCATCGGAACACCTCCAAACCATGCATGTGACCCTAGCATGTGTAATGAAGTGTGGTGGACTGCTCAAAACTCCTAAACCTGGTTCCCAAGTGTGACCCCCTTGAGACATATCGTTGTCCCTAAAAACAAAGTGTGTGCAATCTGAATATTAGGGGGAAACTCCCCGTGTCGGTGAAACAGGGTAGATCTTGTCACAACATGTTCCCAAACATGGTTTTACATCATCACATGACCTAACCAAGCTTAAAACAAAGAGGGATACACGGGCTACCCTGTCGGAAGAAAGTCTAGGGGGTAGGCGATCAAGGCCCATGGATCGGGGTTCCATGGGAAGAAGCGCTTCGGGGCATCGGAACACATCCAAACCATGCATGTGACCCTCGCATGTGTAATGAAGTGTGGTGGCATGCTCAAAACTCCAAAACCTTGTTCCCAAGTGTGACCCCCTTGGACATATCGTTGTCCCCTAAAAACAAAGTGTATGCAATCTGAGTATTAGGAAACTCCCGTTTGGTGAAAGCAGGGTAGATCTTGTCACAACATGTTCCGAAACATGGTTTTACATCATCACATGACCTAACCAAGCCTAAAACAAGAGAGGATACACGGGCTACCTGTCGGAAGAAAGTCTAGGGGGTAGGCGATCAGAACCCATGGATCGAGGGTTCCATGAGGAAGAAGCGCTTGGGGCATGGAACACCTCCAAACCATGCATGTGACCCTAGCATGTGTAATGAAGTGTGGTGGCATGCTCAAAACTCCTAAACCTGGTTCCCAAGTGTGACCCCCTTGAGACATATGCGTTGTCCCTAAAAACAAAGTGTGCAATCTGAGTATTAGGAAACTCCCGTTTGATTGAAACCGGGTAGATCTTGTCACAACATGTTCCCAAACATGGTTTTCCATCATCACATGACCTAACCAAGCCTAAAACAAGAGAGGGATACACGGGCTACCTGTCGGAAGAAAGTCTAGGGGTAGGCGATCAAGGCCAGCGGATCGGGGTTCATGAGGAAGAAGCGCTTGGGGGCATCGGAACACCTCCAAACCATGCATGTGACCCTACAGGTGTAATGAAGTGTCCTGGCATGCTCAAAACTCCTAAACCTGGTTCCCAAGTGTGACCTCCTTCGCAGACATGCGTTGTCCCCTAAAAACAAAGTGTCTGCAATCTGAGTATTAGGGGGAAACTCCCCGTTTCGGTGAAACCGGGTGTAAGATCTCACCATAATAAGGTAAGATCCCTGTGATTGCAGTGCTAGTCCCTGGATCGAAAATGCTAGCACCCACAGTTTAAGATGAAGTACAGCTGAAACAAAGGTCATTATTACCATAACATATCCAGGGTATAATGGTTCTTACAACTCCCCACTTGGCCCAAGGCTAAGACACTTAAAGATTCACATTACATAAGCATCAATAATAATGCAAGTCCTTTAGTCTTCATGTGCCCGCAAAACGAAATGACATGTCGAGTGTAGACACATGACAACCCTACTCATCATCAGTATCTACTGCATAACACTTAATAAGATTACGATCCACAAGAGGTCGATACATTTTGGGAATTGTATTGGCATGTGATACCATAGAATACTTATAGTATAATCAACAACTACATAGCAGTCTCACCATGGTTTAGTGGGGTTTATGGTACAAATTAGTTTGGCTTATAGTTTTTTTTTTAGAAGGAGTTTTTCATTCCGACTAAAATTGCAATGATAGACATCACTGAACCTCTACCCATGTTCACCCACAAGTTTTATCTTAGAGAAATTTGGATGAGGAGATTGATGACTATTTCTTCACTATCTTGAGGCTCGAGAATGTCATCCCCTGCATAGGGGGGACCTGCAGCTGAAGTACTTAGTTTTACCCTCTCGAGAGGTGGTGCACTTTCCCCACAAGACTCGACATGCATCGAGGCAGACTTTTGAAAGCAATCCCTCGAGACCAACCACAGACGCGTTTCATCCTATCATCACTACCACCCCTCTGTCCAGGTCTAGGCGAGAGGTTCTGCTTAACTTAGTCCGGTTAAGGCAGAGCCATATGCCATGTGGCTGCACTAGAAGCTTCGCGACAAAAACGTCTCAATCTCTTTGTTCTGGGTGGCCATCCACAGAGTGTGATCACTAGCTGACCATAGACGCTGGCCCTAGTATACTCACGCACATAATCCAAGCAAGCCCATTCCACCGGTGTTTCATTAACATTAGTTGTTTTCTTAGTTAAACAAAATAATATCTTTCCATGCTATCTTATATGTATATTCCACCCACGAATTCTAATAGCATAGCTAAGCATTCTAGCATACAAAGTCTTTATCTAGGGAATACTACCAAGATATGGCATAGTATGGTAACATATGAACAATTCTATGTCATGTCTAAGATCTACAAAATATCCACTAGATTGCAATAGTGAAAATAATGCGGACATGAGATGAAATATCACTTGCCTTTGGTAGCTGGAGAATAGATTGCAATCCTCCACGACAACAAACTTCACAATCCACAATCTACTACAAGAACAATACAACAACAATATTTCAATCAATAAAACATTACAAAAACACGAATACATGCTTGATATGCTATGGTATGAACCACAACTCTATAACTTATAGGTCTGATGCAGGAGGATAGAATACTTCAACTAATTACGGAAGAAATACTCAAAAATAATTTATTAAACAATTTTATAGACAAATACTCTAAAAGGTTCTGCCTATAATTCCAGGTTTATAGAGGCAAAGTGTGGCTAAGGCCTCCATAATAAAGGTCTTATTTTTCTGAATCCTTAGCACAAATTTGTATTTTTCTGATTTGTGGAACAAAAGTTATGGATTTTAGTTAAATACTAAATCATCTATTTTCTATTAAGCGAAATGTCTGGCTGACGATGGCGCTTCTAATGGCCCGTGCAGTTGGTAAGTCGATCATGTGGGCCATCAAGTTTAGGCGCGTTGGGCGGATCGGTCGGTACTTCGTTCAAACGTCTAATCTTAGCAGATGTGAGTCTGCGGTCCTAAGGCTGGCCAGGAGGCGGGCGTGGCCGACCAGAAGCTGCCTTGGCTGGCTGAGCTGTCGATCGATGATGGTCGGCGGTTCTCTGAGGCAGTGCGTGGACCGTGCAGGAGGCCGGGGAGGTTGTGGCGATCCTGATGGAGTCAAGTGGTGTGAGGTGCTCGAGCCAGTGCAGATCGCCAGCAGGAGATTCGCGTGCCCGGCCGAACTCACGGCTCGATGTGAGCGGTGACACGAGGAGCTCGAACCAGCAAGCAAGAATTCGGCCGAGTCTGTGAAGTGTCTGCGCACGATCTAGTAAAGACCAAAAAGGCAGCCGGGAGCCCTTTCACCGGGCCAAGCGGTGGCGGCGAGGATGTAGGAATCGTCAAGTCGTCGATCGGTAGAAACACGTGGTCGGGTTAAACCGCAGCGTGATACGGTAAACAAAAGTGGGAAGACGGAGGAGGCGTAGTGGGTTCGAATGTCGTGCGGAGTCCATCGGACGGCGGTTGACTTCATAATTGGGGAACTGCAGGGCTCTCGGAAATGGTGAGAAATGATATGAGAGAGGAGAGGGGTTTAGTGAGGGAGTGTCGAAGAGCTGATTTATCGCTGGAATCGAATCGATTGAAGCGAGCGGGGAAGATCCATCATCGGCCAGTGAAGGCGGCGGTGTGGCGATGGGCGATGATTAAACACATCGGTGAAAGGTAAAATGAGGGGTGAGAAAAGAAAGAAAGGGGAGGGGGCCGGGTGGGTACCTTTGGGCGGATTAGACTAAAAGGCAGAAGTTGCATTGCTCTCTTTTTCCCCTTAATCTTTCTTTTTCTTTTCTGTTTTCTCCACAACTTTGGTTTTAGGTTTCAAATTGATTCAAATCAATTTGTGAACATTCTATTGAAAACTCAAATTAGGTTTTTGGGTATTATGAAACATATTTATGTTTTAATCCAAAGTATTTACTATTGATTTAATAGGTAATATCATTTTCTTTGATTCTATTTCAAAGATTCATATCTTTTATTCAAGGCTCAAAGTGCACCAAATTTTTTGGAGGACATTCATAAATGCAATGCAATTACATGTAGCATGATGATATAGTCTTGATGATGATGATTTTGGATGAAAATGTTGGGATCTTACAAATCAACCCCCTTAAGATGAATCTAAGCTTCGAGATTCGGGTTTAATAACAAATAGGTGAGGTGATATCTCAGAAGTTCATCCTCTCGCTCCATGTTATACGATTCAGTATGATGGTTCCTTGCACTTTGCGAACACGATGAATCTTAGTGGAGTAATTCTTTTACTTGGTCTCTAGAATCTTAACGGGTTTCTCTTCATAAGTGAGGATCATTATCTGTTGTTTCCTCCAATGGTATGGTGTCTTTAAAGTTTCTTGCATCTACAGGTGACACTTTTTCAGTTGACTAACATGGCATACATTATATTCTTGACAAAGATTACGGTAATTCTATCTCATATGCACTTCTCCTTTGCGACTCAAAATCTTGAAAGGTCCTACATAGCGTGGTGCTAGTTTTTCCTTTGATTCCAAATCTCTTTTCCACGGAAATTGGTATTTAATTAAGCTCTATCACCAACCTCATAGGTAACCTCTCTACGTTTGGATCGGCCCTTAGCTCTTACGCCCGAGATTAGCTACCTTCAGCCTATCTCTCACCATCTTGACTTTCTATTGACCTCTTTGATTAGTGCGGCCCGAACAAATTTCTTCCCCACTCCATTCCATAGTAATGGTGTAGTACACTTCTTCCATAAAGAAATTCAAATGGAGCCATTTCATGCTTGATTGATACTTGTTATGGTAAAAGAAAACTCTGCGTCTGGTAGACTTTCATCAGCGGATGATCCATAATCTAGCATACATACTCTTAGCATAATATCCTCTAATATTTGATTGGTCCTTTCAGGTAAATCCCATTGGTTGTGGATGAAATCTGCGGTGTTGTGAACTCGATCGGTTCCCAATGACTCGTGATTGTCACCAAAGTCACGAAATGGCCCGAGTTCATGGACCACGATACCTTTAGGTACCCCGTAGGCAATTCTATTCATGTAAATCTTGGCTAATTTGACACACTTGTATAAGTGGTCTTCCTTTGGTATGAAATGGGCCACTTTTTATTAAAGGGTCAGAAATAACCCCTTAATAGATAGGTATCCGGTTGGTTCTAAATCAGTCTTATTGATAAAATCCATACCCAGTTTTATCCATCTCCAATCAAATTATTGGAGTGGTTGTAATAATCCACACTTGATTTACGATCAGTGCTGCCTTTACTACATTTTACGTCGCACAAGGCAATGTGCTTTCTGCTATGTCCTTCTTTAGAATTATTCAAAACCTCTCATAACATCCATATCATCTTGGTATTACCGGGATGGATTGAATAAGGTGAGTTGATAGCGCCTCTTGTAAAATCAACTTCTTAAGTTCAGATCTGCGGAACAATCGTTTTAAGTACCACCTTAAAGATTCCCTTGATAACCACTTGGAATCCTTCGCCTTGCCTTCACTAACTTTACTTTTGATTTCTTCTATTTCTTTGTCCAACTTTTGGGCTGCTTGAATTTTGTCCATTAGTGAGTTGCACTTCCAAGATGCAAAGGTATCCAGCCGAGAGACTATTCAAGTCTCGACTCTCTAAATTGAGTACATAACTCCTCCGTAATTCTCTCCTTTATTGAGGCCATTTACATAAAGGCCTTGCGGCTTACTTGTATCGCTCGACATTTTACCCCTTTCGGTGGTACGAAAACTTAAGTCATAGTCCTTGATAAGTTCTAGCCATCTTCTTTACACTCATGTTGAGCTCTTTACGTGTAAGAAATATATTTCATTTTGTGATCGGTGAACATCTCTAGCGTTTCCCATAAGATAATGCCTCCATGTTTTTAGTGCATACTGATTGATGCAAACTCTAGATAGATGTGTAGAGATAGTTCACTTCCTTGATTTTGAGTTGTCTTGATGCATAAGCTACCACTCTACCTTCTGCATAATACCTCTAATCATAATTGAAGTGCATCACAGTACACTTGAAGTCTTTCTCAAGATAAAGCTGTGATTTGAAACTAGCATCTTCAATTCCCGAAAATTTGGTTTACATGAGACACGTCCAATTTAACTTATTCTCCTTCTTCAGCGAGATTAGTCATGGGCTTTGCAATCTTAGAGAAATATTCGCGAACCTTCGATAGTACTACCACTGAAGCCAAAGGAAATACAGTTCTTCAAGCGATTTAGGAGAGTTCCACTACGTAACATTGCCACTTTTCTTTGGATCCACGGCTATACCATTACCGAGATACTATGTCCAAGAAATCACTTCATTCCTTGAGAATTCACATTTAGCTGAACTTGGCATAAGTTTATGTTCTCTGGTTTCGATCTCAAAGGATTGGATGGATGTTGGGTTGGGATAAAACTCCGTCTATCTGGTGGCATGCGGAATAATTCATGAGACATGGATATTCCCTCTGGCACATTATCTGGCCATAGAAAGTGCTTGCTCCTTGGGTTTCAAGTTGGGCAGACTGATCCTTTTCATTTAGGGGTAGTGAGGCATATGCTTGATTAAGCAGCACAATCATCCACCCCACTTCCATGGCCGATTGACGGTCCATCCTAATATAACATGTCCTTGGGATTCTAAGTTCTTCCATGTCAGGGAACTGTGTTTCCAATTTACAGGGTGATATGTGACACCACGAATTTACTGTATTTCTCCACGGGAGAACTTACCTTCATAGGACATCCAATAGTCTCGATGGAAGTTCATTTTTGATTACAATGCTCTTGAAATGAATGAATGTGATCTTGATGTCGAAAGAATAGAAATACGGAAAGGCATTAATTTTGAACTTACGATCCGCGACATCGAGATCCTTCTTGATTTCCTCCATTAATGTGATTCACATGACCCTTTTGGAATAGATGCGGCAACCCCATCGATCTTCTTTTTGGCATTCATTGGCATAATGTCACGTATTCTTACATTTGAAACATTCCTGGCCCGATGTCTTTCTTGACAGCTAACTATAGCGGTTACGACCATTTTGGTTCATAGCCATGATTATTGTGATTGTTCCTGAATCCACTTTTGTTATGTCGCGGTGATTGTTTCCATCATGGTGGTTATTTATTTATTCTGATGGTTATTATGATTCCCATTCTTGTGGAATCCACGAGCTCCCACTTCGCCGCCATGAGGCGTTTGTGAAGATCCAGTCAAGTTTCTCCGAAATAGTGTTTCCTCTTTCTACCCTCATAAGCTTCATCTTGTTTTTCCGGATGGTAGCTTTTATTACATAAGATTGGTAAGTTGGAACATATACAGCGAGATATGGTTGCATGGAAATTTTCATCATTCAGCCCATCTAGGAACTTCTCCTTCCTCTTACGCGCCGGTGTCGACATCATACGGTGCATAGCATTGACAAATTATTGAACTCGACACTGTTCAGAGAAATATCACTGGCGGTGGCGTTGCTTGAGGTTATGAAACTCGCACCTTGATCCCATTATTCCAGCAGGAGATGTGAGTGGTCGAAGCCATCTTCAAACATTGCCCAAGTCACTTCCTCGATGGGGTCGATGGTGAAAATTATCCTGGCATTTTATGACCTTCCATCAAGTGATAACAAATACGACCTTCTCTCCATCCGTTGCACCATGACTAGGTCCTTATTCGCGGTATCAACCAATCATTTGCTACCATGAGGTCGAGAGGTACGAGAACTGGCGAGGTCTCGGCCTTAGAAATCGGTAAGCATATCCAAGGTGGTGGA
>JAJUPC010000787.1:0-42500 GCA_023614405.1 Avena insularis
CTGGGTATCGAAAAGAGAAAGTTTCATGCCAGCTATGTGCCCCTCGTAGAATCTTGCTTCCCAATGGACTGGCTTCTTTATCCTCAACTGAATCTGTCCACGATTAAGTATTACGTGAAATTCCTTAGTTCCAGCTAAAGAAAAAGCAAGGCATGTGCTTGCACGCCGAGCGATAAAAACGGACTGAAGTGTTTCTGGCGGCTCAAAGCCATAATCCTCCTCCTTTATTGAAAGCAGTGATCGATATGGACGGCCAGTTGCTGTATGAGTAACTTTGAAGCTCTAAACGGATCGCACCGGCTATGATGCAAGTCTAACTTCACAGGATCGGATACAATGGAACATTATGAATGACGCGATCCGATCCCATATGATATTGACTTCATTGTTGTTACGTGCGCCTATTTCAACCTGAATTCCTAGCCGACGCGAAGAAGTAAATAACAACAAGGCTTTTGTACGATACGGAGGAAGCCGGCAGGCACAAGTTATCAAAAATATCAAGAGGAAGGTCGATTGGATTGGTTGCCCGATGAAGAGTACCCTGAGGGGAGCCGCATGTTCTTTAATGAAGTCGGATTGGAACAATCTATCAATTCTTACCCTTTACAGAATGTGCTGGTCCTGGCAAGGAAAGCCCATTAGAAGCTCAGTATCTAAAGAAAAAGCGCGGTTTTTCTTTTTTCATACCACAATACCCACAAAGAGATAAGGAAGGCCGTTCTAAGCTCAAATTGTTAATTAAACGGGCCTTGTTAATGATGTTGCCACTTCCTTTATTCTGATTTTTGACCATTTAGTTGAACGACTCTGATAATTCGCTCTCACGGTAATTGGATTGCGATTTCCTCTGGATTCAATGACTGCTTCTATTCTTCTGATTGTGACATATAAATTTTTACGATAGATGAAGCGTGGATTTCATTCAATATAACCCTATTGCATTCACTTAGAAGGCATACATTGTTCGACCTAGGGATCTTGATGAAAATCACTGTAATTAGAGCTAGCTGTTATTCAAGCAAGCCAAAGCGAGTTCAAAAAGGGCTTTGTTGGCCATTGACATTCACAATTGAACTGGAAATGAATCATGCTTGCAATCAATAATTGCATAGAAAAGTTGACTACATGGTACACGTCGTCTTTTGTGGGCAAAGATAACCTATGAACAACGGTCAGTCTGCGATCAAACAGTGATGAAAAGAATTCTCAAATCATTCATGGATGGACGTGAAGAAGAACAAATGGCTTTCTTCCTCAAAGCAAAACTGGTGCCGGACTAATAAGAAACACCAGTACATGTCACAGAGCTCCTCATCCCTCCACTCAGCCCAACCTAAGTTTCTATCGGACTGACTATTCTTCAATCCAGTGCCTAATCCTTTCGAACTTGGGTCCATAAAATAATTACTATTGTACAACCTGGGGAAGTCAAAGCACATTCTAAGTGAGCCCGCATGGGTCAACCCTTTCACCTCATTCTTTTCCGTTTTTCCACGCTCTGAAACCGGGTTCTCTCTCATAATCAAGCTGAGATATGATGCTGTTTCGTCACTCAATTGCAATCCCCTTGTTGTGGGACGGACCCTTAGTATAAGATAAGTCAACAGGTTGTCAGTTCTCAAAGACATGGGCTCGCCTTTCGGTGACTAAGCTGCATTCGACAGTTTGCTTTCTTCCCTAGCTTCGCTTCATCCTTCGTTGATGACAGGCAAGCTCAACCACAGTTTCCCGTAGTTTGGACTAAATTCATTCGGCATTTCATTTCCAGTTGGTAAGTGGGCCCTTTCTCCGACAGGAAAGAAGATCACAAGCGGAGTCCCCTCTGGAAGATGCTTTCAAGGCCGTACGCTACTGTTGAATAGCCAAAATAGGTTGAAACAGAGTAAATAACTAGAGTATCCCGTCGTAGTGGTAGCTGCATTTACGCGACCGGGTCCGAGCCACGGGACAAGACCAAGTGGATTTGTAACATCCGCGGATGGAAGACCGTAGATTTCTCACTTTCCCTACTCGGAAACGCACGTGTATGTAGTCGCCTGTATCTACTTATTTATTCAGAGCATATTCAATAGGATTCAGAAGTCGTACAGAAGCTATGTGGAGCGTTTACCAATGCACCCTCCTCATATTTGATTCTTTTTTGTATCATTTGGTTCCACGTACGTCTTTTGGGCTGACTTTCTTCACTGTCGCTCAAAACCAACGCTCAAGCCGAAAGCTTGGAAGCAGTTGTTTTGTTATCTTTAGCTGCTGTCGTTTTCCTCTTCAGACACGGTAAGAAAACAAGGGGATCAGAAGAACAAACAATAGAATGAGGATTGAGTCCGTTTCCTTCTTATCGTATTTCAACGGATCAGGTAGTTCTGTCTTTTATTACTCCTTCCTTTTCCTTCATTTTGACATAACACTAATTAAGAAACTGTTTGATCCCAACGGAACCCGGATCTGCTCCCTTTTCTTTTCCTTCAGGATCCAGATTCTTGAACTTATTCTAGTAGATTTGAACAGGTTTCACATACTCAGTAATTAGTGAAGACCACTGACCCCAGTGTTAGATCAGCAGATAGCTATAAACTAATTCGGTATACTCAAATAGTAATTCGGCATACTCAACACCATGGGCGGTAGAAACAGAGTTCAGAAGGTGCCGACCACCTAAGGTGAATTAAGACCAGGAGGGCTACTAGGAACAGATGAAAGTCAAAATGCCCGCTTATTCCAAAGGGAGTGGTGCTAAAGCGAAAATCGAGGTAAGAACAAAAGAACGAAATGCAAGGGTTGCATCCTAATTTCCAGTCCGGACCCGGTTCCTCCACTGGAGTTTATTGAGTTGGCTCACGTTATTCTTCATCAGACAACGCTTACACTTAATGGAAAAAACGAGGTATCTTTTGAAAACTTCTCTGCTGACTTGTTAGCGCTTTGAGGGCTTCACTATATTCTCTGAAATCTTGTATAAATAATAAAGTCTTTCTCCAGGAGATGGCTCTGCTGATACCGAGGTTTCAATGCAAAATGGCTCCTTCTTCTGAAAAACAGGGGGCAAAATCAATATGGAGCCGTCAAGAGGCTTATCTGGCCGATATGACTTCCAGAAAAAGATTTCCTGAGCTCAACCTAAAATGGAGGGGTTGGGCTTTGGCTCAGGCTCAAACTCTATCTTGTGGTAGACTGCCCTCACAAGGGAGCGCTTCAGGCAACTAACTGTGGGCATGACATCCCAAATTCATCATTCCGGAATTTCCCTGAAAAAAGTCTTATGTGTGGATCCGCTCTTCTGTTAGCATGAACACATGAATGAATTCTTCTTATTCTTCCCTAGATAGAACCCCACCCTCACCTTTCTTGAGTTCAAGCCTTCTGAATTGGGTCTATGGGTACCGAAAGGCCCCTCCCGAATTTGTTCTAGGGTAGAAGCTTTGAACGTAGACCCGGATACACAAATCTTTCACTCACTGAAAAGTGAAACCTGTGACTATATATCGTCCTGAAGACGGATGCGACAGGAAGAAGTGGCATTGAAGTGTTGCTGAAGCTTTACATTTAGGTTTCAGCATAACTTCGGCTGCACTGTCTTTTCAGGCGCACAGCGTGCCGTTATTCAGCCAGTTCTACTACGGTGCTGCAAATTCGCAAGCTGATCCTATAAGTAATCGTTGTTGTTCATTGGATTCCTCGGAATTGCTTCGTTAGGATTGAAGAATTGCTGCAATTCTTCCTGAATAGACTCGATTCTCCCGTCGAGTTTCTTTGAAAGTCTTGCCTAAACTCTTCCGACTGAATGGAGAAAGCCTATAAAACAACCAGCTACTATCATTTCTTCATTATAGATTGAGAGATCTTCTCTTTGGACTTGATTGCTAAATAGATGGAATAGCTGCTAATAGCATATTTTTCTCCTTCGCCTTAAATGAAACTCACTTAGTATATTAGGCTTTTCGCTCTGCTCCCGAGAAAATAAAGAAAGGGGCGTCTTGACGACGGCGTTATTTCCAACGAAAAACAATATATTAGTTGATTGAACTTCCATGACAAAATGCTGATTTCATACACTGGAGGTCCATCGACGAAGACTACTGGGAATTTTCTTCAAACGCTTCTGGACAAAAAATAGGTGAACCTGCATGCCATATACTACTCAAAGAAGTTCACGTGCCAATCCTTACCATTGGTAACTGTATTACCAAGCCTAATCTTTCACTGAATACCGAGTAAAGCAAGCAAGAAGAGGAAGTTTTCGAGCTAGGCTCGATCCTTTGAATCCACTTATAGCTATTTGTGGTCTACTTGAATTAGTTCTTCTAAGTTTAGTGAGGTGATGCTGCATCCATAACTTTAGGGTTTGCTTTCTTGGCTCCAGGATTGGATAAGAGGAATTGAAGCGCAGGAAAGGTGTTAAACAACTATTCATAGTTCCCAACTCTGGGGAGTAGAAATCTGTGGCCTTGACGACTGAACCAAATCCTTTGCCTTTTATTTATTCTATTATTTTGATATAGATCAGCTGAAAACAAAACCAAAATACTACGTTGGGACAATGACCCACCTTTCTCTACTCAACCTGTCTTCTTCTCTCCTCGCTCCCTGGGACAAATAAGACTATTTATTAAGTGATAAACAAGAGAAACTAGTGATATTAGATAAGCTTCTGGCCATGTCAGTTAGCATTCAAGTCTGCCTTCCATTTATACTAGCACCTATAGTAGCTATATATTCTACTTTCAAACGTCGTATTTGATCTAAGCACAGGAGTCGTAATAAGGAAAGAAGACATAAAGAATGGAAGTATCCTATCAATATAACGTAGTATAAAACTATTTCATGGATCTTGGTCACAATAAAAGAATCAATAATGATCTATAGCTAAATGGAGTTTATTATAGAATCATATAATAAAGGTTGTTAAGATGATTTATACGATGTGTCATTATCGTTTCATTCTTTAGTTAGGAGTATTCTTTGCTAATCTCTCCCTTTTATCCTTCTTAAAGGAGACAAGCACATATTACCGTAACCTAGTGATTAATATATCCTGTGCTTCGTGGGCAATCAATCCTTTTCCATTCTTGTTTCTTCAGGTTGTCCTTGCCTCCTCTCAACAGCCCTGTTTCTGCTGCCTATAATTACACAAGAGAGGCCTTCTTAAAAACCTTACAAACCTGGATCGGCAACCGATTAAGCTTCAGAGCTTCAGAGACGCATTTCTTTCGCCTAGATGTTCAATCTTGCAGCAGGCGATATGAGCAAGATTTGAAGTACTCTCCGACCTCGTTCCTAATAAGCTGAGATTGGCGGAAAACGTTGCTCCAACGAAGAAAGATCCTCAAATAATTCAACTCGAAAAAGGAGACCTGAAAGTGGTGATCTCTGTGCTTCATCATAGAAGCCCTGCTAATGTGAAGAACCCACAGCCAGCAACTGGATTTTCCCCACACCATCCGTTTACCTGGTATCTCTGTCACCATAGTCGTCTCCTATTTTGGAAGACTAAGGACTTGCGACCCATAGCAGCAATATTATTCCAAATAACATGTCAATATTCAATGACATCAGCGCTTGTTACATTTGCTCGTCACGTAAGTGAATTTACGAATAGGGTGCCCGCAACAAGTGAATCTATTTCCTCCCTCCTCCAGGATTGTTGCTTTCCTTCTATAAAGCCTCACGTATGAAAAACGCAGTGCCTTATAAAGAGAAAGAGGGCTAGGTTTTTATACATAGCATAGATAACAGGGGTTTTTCGCCAAAGTAGACGCTCAAGCGAAACATTCCACTTATCGAAGAAGAGGATACAGGTATTTCCAGGTTCAAGAAGTGAGCATTGACCCCAAAGATGTGGTGAAAATCTGGGCTAGGAAGATGCGTCAGAACCGAGGTCAGGCAAAGGTTGCTGGATCTTTATGTTGGCCGCAAGTTATTTCTTTTCAATGAGGTTCAATGTTATCTAGATTTGTAGAAAGTAGCCTGCCTTACTCAGGCAACTAGGATCAGAAGGTGTTGATAGAAGCTGAACTTTTCTCATGGGCGTGACCTAAAGGGTCTTTTCATCGCTTTGACTGGAGCCGAGTAAGCAGGACTTTGCCAGGTTTGAACTCAAAATCATTTACATAGTATTTCCTCTTATAGCCTTCGTGTCAGGGCGATACGACGGTCCAATTGCATCAATAGCAGCTGCTTTTATCGCATTCACTAAACGAAATGCTGAACCCATCAGTAGTAATTCCTCTGTGCTCCTACTGTGAACTATTTTCTTTTAGTTGACATGGAGGGGCCACGTGAAAACTAAAAGCAGTGGCCAAGTCAAACAGTGCCAGATGATGAGAAAATAGCAGCGCATCCTTCTTTCAAAGTGACCAAACGGGACTTAAGCATGACCTCAGTACTTATTTTAGAGTTAGGATCTCCTTCTCACTCCAAGTATGGTTGGTGTATACTCGGCCTTTCCACTGTAGTTTGGAGCTCACCTTCCCCACCGACAGTGGAAATGTAGTTTGATAAGAAAGAAATCAAGCGACTGTCACTATAAATAAATGCTTTTGCTTTCTATCAACGTGATGCTTTATGCAGTAAAGAAGGAAATTCTTGGAGTTAGCACGATACCTACAGGGTCTCGTTACAGGGTGACGGATTATCTTTTGGAACATTAGAGGGTTGTGGACTGCACTCATGGCTCCTCTATTTATCAAGGATCTATGCTTCCTGTTTGCACTCTTTCTGACTGTCTTCAATGCGATAGAGAAGCAGGCAGTGAACAGATTCATCCTGCAAAGAAAAAAAACTAAAATCTGGCTGATCCCTTGCTTCATAAGTACGCATACTTCTTCCGGTCTGCTCATTTGCCGAGCTTTCATTCTCAGACACCTACATTCCCAACAGACTAGGGCAAATACATGAAGTCGGAATGATTCCCCACACCTGGATGGAATGCTCCGCCAAAGTAAACCCTAAACAATGAATTGGAAAGGAACGGCATCGATTTCACGTGTTGGTTGCCCAACCCAATAAGTCGTTTTTGAATGATTCGCGTTAGCCAGGGAGTTGAATCTGTTTCAATGATAACAACCAAAAAGGGAGTGGTGGGTCTGGGCTACAAAATCTTCCCTGAAAACTGGAAAAGAAAAGAACAAGCTGGTAACGAGGTTCCGGTAGAAACTGAGGATTTGTCAAGTAGCAGTGGAAGCCTAAGCAAGTAAAGCAATCAAATCCGTAGTAAATCCTCTCTTTTCACTAGTTCCATGGGATCTATAACGAACGGGATCTGCCTGTTAAACTACTTGTGTAGTCCCTAACTTGGTAAACAGATTCCAGTCAACCGGCCCTTATCCTTACTAAAATGGTAAAGAAGAGTCAGATGTCTCTGCTTTCCGTCGGAGACTCCTATCTCTTGATCGTTCCGCTTCGATACGGCTTCTTTAGAGGAAGCCTTCTCTTCGTTCCGCACCCAAGCACACTGGGACCTGACCGAACAAGAAGAATTGAGACCTACGGAGAAGGACGACTCTGATGTATGTTGCCTTTCTTACGACTCCATTCCTTTTCTCTATACTCAACGATCTGTAACTTGCTGAAACGGGGAATCGGTTTCAGTTGATGGCATCTTTTTCAAGAAGGTAGAGAAAGTCCCTAGCCGCGATATTGCCGAGGCAGATCCTCTTATTTGATATATGAATCAGCTGAAATCAATCCTCACTTATTAACTTCATGAGTTCAGAGATAGACTTTCCTCAATACCGGCTGCTCCTATCAAAAATCAAATAATTAGTTCCACATTACATCGGATGAGGATTCCTACAACGGATTCCAATCCATTCAAATCAATGAAACCATTAGGTACGCCCCGGGATCTACTCTATTTTAGATTCGCTAATGCTATCGAAAGCAAAGCGAAGGTTGTTATTCAATAGTTGTTGCCGGACAGCGGAACGGGTATCTTATGAACAAAGGCTTTGGTTGAATCGTATTGAGTTCCCTGGTGGTAGAGTCCTCGGCTTCGATTCTTTCGAACAACGGCTGACCACGGTGTAGTTCTCTCGATTGATCCTTCGCTAGCTTTGTTACGGCATGTGTAGAAGACCATTCGTAGTAGCGTACGTTCCCTACGTTAATTGATAGCGCTAGGTGATCATCGACAGCTTAGGCTGAGCCACGCTCGACACATCCTCCGATAATCCCTTTTGATCGGCTTAAAACCAATGCAATTGCTCTATGATTCCAGCGCTTTTATCAATGCCCCACGAATGAAAGAAATAAATCAATGAAATAGTTGTAGGCTCCTTCCGCAATGATAGAACGGCTGTAGTTCGAATATCCTTCCCTTCCTTTTTCAATTAATAGCTCGATTCGTATCTCGGGCAAGGGTGAATCGAATTAAAGTAAATTCACATTGCATTCGAAGAACCCTATTGTGTGGAGCAAAGGGGCCATATCATGGAAAATACCGTCACAGCTTTGCTTTGTATCATATCAGTTCGAAGGGACGACTTTTTTTCGCCCGGGTATTACGAGGAAGGACATCACTTGTATCTCTTTTTGACCCACTTGAATGGCTCTGCGCGCATGATCAATCCTGATCATCTCCCCGACCTCTGGCTCCACGCCTACCGGCAGTTCTGAATCTTCTTAGTCACATCTCTGTGCGGAACCACTAAACTTTGTTATTACAAGAACGGCTGAAGATTGTTATGCCGGATTGTATAACAGACCAACCCAAACTAGAACGTTTCCGTTGATGTTAATAACGCTGTAGAAGGGGAGTGGCGGCATTCTGGGTTTCATGTTTCCACTTACTAATGGATGAGAAGAATGTGCTCGTCCAGAATAAGGAGTGTTGGGAAGGGAGCGCGCTCTGAAAACGATTATTTATATAGGATTCCGGGAACCGACTCCGTGTGTTTACTCTGTCCTAAAGCCAATAAACTAACAACGTCTTTATGTTCTCGTTCAGGTAGACGCCGTTCTCTTTCTTTTATTAGAAAAGTCTGGGTTACTCCGTTCTGTACAATCTTTCTATATTATGCACCTAAATCTTTGTTAATCAACAAGGAAGGAGACAGCGAGTTATGTCGTAGGGCCGCCTTCCCCTTTCGAGCGCGACCTACCGAATCAGTATCAGCACAGCAAGGAGGTCGACCATGGATTCACTTCAAGGGTCTTGGTTTCCTCTTCTTCATATAAAGCCATTGCTGCTGTCTGCACATTGATTGCCTTCTCTGGTGTGTGCTTCAGGATGATGCAGCATACTTTATTCCTTAATCTTGCAGTACTTCAGTAAAGCTACATTTTAATAAGATGAGGATTCAGGATATCAACATTTTTCCGGTAATGCAAATGTAAGCTGCAGCAGAATCAGATTCAGTATAGCATCATTCAGTTGGAGTTCACAAAATCATCTGGATCCCTTTGCTATTACTTACAAATCTGCACTGCTCAGTTTCTTCCTTAGCCAGTAACCTCCCATCCATATATGTACGAGTGAGAGATGTCTTCCGTCCCAGAACCCTCTTCTCTCCCTCTGTAGTAAAAGTGATGAGACTGATGGGGAGGTGAAAATGGAGCCTACCGTCTATAGGACTGAATGTAAAAGCAACCTATATCGACGTAAAGAGAGCTGGGGTGAAGTGGACTATTAAGATCCCCGGCTTACCGTGAGAAGAAAGCTTGGCCTTGAACGTCCATGTTAAGCATATAGGAGAAAAGTCAGTAAGAAGTTCTGAAACTCAAACATTGTTGGATAGAATGGGTCCTCAAGCTTAGATATTTAGCCCTAACTTTAATACTCGTCAGCATCTTTGAATCAGGTCGTGCTAAGGCAGGTAGACCGAACACACAGCACCTGTCCCAATATTAGTACACTGACGGTGGCTTAATGATTTCCTCCTTCCATCCTCAAGTCTTACTTTCCTTGACCTTAGTTTACTTGATGCCCGATTAAAATTTCTCCCTATGTTTCAATCTCGAGCCATGATATTCTAGAGTCAGGTTTACATTACTTGCCTTTCGCCCTTTCTTTACTTCCACTGGCCTTACTGGACATACCATACATACTGGACTGACTGGGCTTAGCAACTAGTTATGTCCTAATGGACAAATCTCCCTACACCGTAACCGTAACCGAGGATTACATTCATTCAAAGTTGGCAATCCCCTGATCTGCTTCGGTGTGCGATCGAATTAGGCATATAATGACCAAGTTGGCAGGCAATGGCCAAGGTCAGTGCATCTCGAACTAATTGGTCACTATATCTAAACTTATCTAATACAACTATGGAATGCGCTGGTGCACTTCTATGTAACCACACAGACGGAAGAAGCTGCTTTAGAGGATTGCCGTCAAAGGTATGCCGGATTTGGCTTTGCTAAAGTGCCAGTTCAATATGTCATTTCCGAAACCGAGGACCAGGAGGGACAACTCAGCACCAAAGACAAAGATATCGCTCGTAAAAAGGAGCTCGCCTCGTAGTACTCGCTCTATGGGTTCAATGCGTGTAAATACCTCTAGCCCTAGGGGAGGGGCGTGCCGTTCCCAATAGTTGAATTGCTTCTTGTCTGCTTTGCCGAGGATTTTAGCGCGATCCCTAAGCTAATGTAGTTTCCCACACCTGCGGTACCCGTTTGGCTATGTCGTGTGGGAAGCCGAGGAAGAGATAATTGATGGTTGCCAAAACCACGTAAAGAAATGAGATTGAACATATTTCAATTCAGCAAATTCTGATTGTTTCATTATCAAATGCAAGGGATCATGGGACCAGGTTCTATTGGAGATTTAAGCGGTGTAAGGCCGTGCCGTTCCTGTGTATTAGCTCGTTGTTAGCAGCCCGAAAGGGCGTAAAGGGAGTAAGCTTCTCGGAAGCTGCTCTTCGCCTGTGGGAACTTGCTCTTTTCTTTTGTTTGAAGAAGCCCGCCTATGCGGAAAAAAAAAATAAAAACCAAAAAGTCGAGAGGTGGATCAGTTGATCCTTTTCTCAATTAGATCGCTTTCTATCTATCTATACCGGTACCAGGAAAAGCAGAATAAGCAGTTGAGCACCAATCAATTCCTGTTTCAAGTCAGTACGAATGTGATACGAAAATCCTCTTCCATTCTTTCCAATGACTTTGTTCGCTAGCTAAGCGTCCATCTCATACCTATGTTCTCTGACCACCTCCATATTCCACGGCCTGGTTGCAGCATGGATAAGATCCGACCTAAACGGCTGGAGGTACGGATCATTGGACCGCGACACAGCGGCGTCATTTACAAAGTGCCTCAGGATCCAGTTTACGTCCAGATCCTGAGTGTCGCTCCCATGCCAATCACTCCGAATTCAAACCTTGCTTCATAACATCCCGCTTCCTTCATATTCCTCCCAAATCTGCGATGGTTCGGTTTCCTAACACTATGCTCTTGGGAACTCTTCATCAGGGAATACATTTCGCACCCTTGCGCTCAAACTTTCTGGTTTCTTGCAGCATTCTCCACGCTTGTGTCCTTCAACAGCACTGTTCACCCTAGGCTTCCACATTCTGGCACTTCTTCAAATCAATAACCTAGCTTTACCTCCGCTGGCCCGGTGGATTTGACTCAGTTGGTAGCCAGATGCATCTGTTACTTGTGCATTTGGGCATTCTAGAGCGAGGATGAGCTAAATAATGGGCGGTTTATCCATGGATTCATGTACATATACACATATGTCAAAAAGGGAGACCTTCACGAGAACTTCCATAGTTTTAAGTGAATCAGGCGACGGACAAAATAAAACGTAAGTGCACTACAATACGCGACTTGCATGCGAAGATGTCTCCTGTCATCGAGGATATTACCGGATGATAGAATTCTAGGGTGCTTCCGTCAAGTAAGACGTGAGACTCGTGACCTCCTGTCCAGAATTGGAGAGAGAGCTCCCTACGGAGCTCCGGGGAGAACTGGATTATAAATATATAAAGGTCTCCTTTCAGCTGATCAAAAAGATTATCAATACGAGGGAAAGTGGATACCTATTCTTTGCGGTTACCTGGAGACAGCTTACGAGTTTTGAAATGCAAAGAGCGCCTGTCCTTCTTTTCACAAACAATACGGGCGTGGAGATCAACTCGGTCCAATTCACCCGAAGTTCTTGTAACTGCTTCATTAAACTCTTCCATTTCGTTCAGAGTCCTGGAGTCGTGACTCGTCAGCCCTAAAAATGCCAATCGATCAGAATTTCGACGGATCTCTAGGGTCCAAGGATACGAAGATTCTGCTTGCCTGAAAAGACCTGTAAATGCGGCCCATCTTTGGAGCCAGCCCTGGCTGGAGTGATGATACTAAAAGTAGCTGAGGAGTCAGCTAAGGTATCGAAAGCGGTTCCCACAACAAACATCTGCCTCATAGCTTGGGAGGTAGGATCCGTCACTAAAAGCACCCATGCATTTTAAGGTCGATTGGATCCTGTCGGAGGTCCTTCCAGTCAAGTTAATTAAAACTCCCCTGGGGCGGCTTCAGGAGCAATTCCTCCGGCGGAGTCTCGTCACTGGATAATATACATCTTTATTTATAGTGGGTTAGGTAAATCTAGCTATACCAAGCTAGAGGAAAAAGGAAAAGCAGAGTGTTGACGAAATGAGAAGTGGGGTGGGCTGGCTATCATATTATATCCCCTACAGGGAATCGAACCCGTGTTTTCGACATGAAAAACCGACGTCCCTAACCTACCTCTGGACAGAGGGACTTTTAAAAAAGCAGCTGAAAGGCTGCTTCCTTTCTACTCGCTAATTCTTGCTTTGAGAGATGTTCCAGAACCAGGGCATTCTTAAGTCCCTCTACCTATATCCAACAGGGTATTCCATTGTTTATAGTATAATAAGCAGGTTTTAAGCCATGGGTTCGCTTCATTGTTTCTTCCTATTTTGAGGGTAGAGGCATGACGTGGGACCACCGATCTCCTAGGGGTCTGTATGCTTACCAGAAATAGCTGCCCTTCATGCATACCCGTCTTAGCCGGACAGGAAACTAGTATTACTTACGCCTTTGTTTCAAATTCCATTGCAAATTCATGAATTCAGTAGCCTTAACCTACACCACTCCTCAATCAAAGAGAAGAGATCTTAAATGGCTGACAGCTATTACTACAACAGATCCTGTATCTTCGGAGACTACGCAGAACATAGAAAAAGGGCTTCTTCACGATGGTCCCGGAATCAATTACTCAGTTCACTACTGAGGACCATAATAGCCCGGCAAGAAGATGAAGACAAGCTAGGGGACGAGAATTCAGACCTTCAATAGCTCTATTTCACTGGCCTTTTTCTGAGTGGAAGATTGCTTGCACAGTGATCCAGACACGGTATGTTGCCTTTCTTGCTTCTCGTTCGCCCCCATTTACTGCCCCGCATAGCATCGAAGAAAATCCTGGATCCCCTATAAATAATGAGTTTGAAACCTTCGCCCAAAGAAAAGCCATCCTGATTTCTCTCATTGTCGGAAGCTTTGCGCGCTACTATCTTGAGGGCCCCCTAATCCCTACTTGAAATGGTCGTTGCTTTCCTCTTGGAATTGATGACAGTGAATGCCCATATAGGGGTTCACCCCAAACACCTCTACAAATAGGTATCCGCAAGGCCTTCTCGTGACCTTAATGGGTCTGAATATGCGGTCCCGTACTCTTCAGAAACAAGAACTTCCAGGGCTGTCCCCAGACAGTTGATCTTTCTCTAGCCTAACGATAGTAGTTGATTTCCTAAACCTTTAGGCGATTCAAATGCCGTAAAACAGCAGCACCAGATGGTTTTTCTTTTACTCCTGTTACTTCCCTTATTTGCTTCAGGATACAACGATTTGGTACACAGTTCCGACAAAACCTCCCTTTTAGTGTTCTTTTGCTTGAGACTTTCCTTTATATTGCTGCTCGCCTGCGTAAAACCAATCATTTCTTTTCGTTCAAGCCAGCCAACTAAGTTGGTTACTGATTCACTGAGGTGATTTCATTCTCTTTCAGCAATGCGAGAGACCCTATTTGAAAGCTTGGTTCGAGGTCAGTTTGTCCCCAATGAGTTGGACCCATGCCTTGTTGAAGGTTCTGCCCTGCTTTTTGATCTTGTTTATCAACCCAAGTTCCTGCGCTCAGATGTGGGACACCAAGCCCTGTCTTGACTTTGTCATTTCTTGAATGTAGATGCCAGAGGAGAAAGTTGATGTGCTCTTCTTGCCTATGCCCTGAACCAATGTTCTCAAAGGATGCCAATTTTTTTCTATTTACTAAGCTTGAATCTCACAAAGCTAGGAATGGGTTGCGTGATCCTCTCTTCAGCTACTCTAAAGAGAAAGGAGTGCTCTTGCTGAGAATGACCAAAGGAATGGCCAGGCGCATCTGGAAAACAGTAAAGGGAGTCTTCAATTCCTCTGAATTTTCCCCAGGTAGCCATCCCCAGTCTAGTGGGTCCACGGGCCCTGTACTCACCATCCTTTGTCTATCTCTTGTTTCAACCCTGTTTCAAATAGTAGGTCTTCTTCCTCAATTGCAACTTCGGATCGAAGAAAGTAAAAAACAGATACGTTGGCTAGATTAAGCCCTTGGGTCATCAACTTCAAGAAGAAGTGTGTGGAAATTACCTGTCCTCAGAGACTGACTAGCATTGATCAAAATATCATTCACCGGATGATATTGCTCCACCAGACTTTGATTGATTGTATTGCTCACACCTGGATCCATAGAATGAGTAGCCCTACACTAGTAAAAAACTAGACCCTTAACCTCTGCCAGTCCCAGCGATTCGTGCTCTTTCGTAGTCCACAGGCTCATGCTCTTCATCCTCTCGTCGAGATTTTTAACAAGAAGAAAGAACTAGCCGAGCTAAGGCGAAAAGGTATCTGTCTCATACAAGTTCACTTTGAAAGGAAAGTCGCTTAGAAGAAAAGCATTGAATGGCACTAGTAGTGTCTACGCCCACAGGGTCTAAAGATTACGGACCGACCAAGCTCCTGCTGTTTCGGAAGGAAATCCTCAATTTTATGATCCAGAGCGAACGTATTGAGATCGTTCGTAAATGCAATCATCAGTGAAGGAAACGCTATGCCAGGGTCAGGCTGAACTAAGTCGGTCGCCTCAAAGAGTCGATTGCATTCTTCAAGTAGAACCCCTTGATCTGGTATCAGCATTCGATGCCCAGGTCTATTTTCGAAAAGCTTCTATGGGGCTTGAGTCTTTTCTTCACGCTTCAGGGCGACCAACTCTTGCTTTTTCTTTTTACTGGATCAGGCCGACTCGGACGAAATTGAGGCGAGCCGCATTCCCGTTTGCTTTCACTCATTCATTCATTCACCTCTATAAGCGGTTGTCTTCATCAATTCCTCCTCCGTATCCAATGAGAGAATCCAAGTTTATTCGTCTCCTGTTGTTAGCGACCTTATGAAAAAAAGCCTGTGTTACCGTCTCCTTTCTTAAAAGCTAATTCACTCTAGCTCTCTTCCTCCTTTTTCCAACCTGCTCCTCGTGGCAATCAGGTCCTCCTTTTTCATTAAAGAAGCAAATAAATGACTTCAGGGCGGCGTGGTTGTGTGTTGATTTGATTTTGAACACATACTTGAATTGCTCCTTGCTACCTAATAAGAGTGCAAAGAAAAGGCCCTATTCCGGTCAAAGTACTCACGCGCTCTGAAGCAGTCTATGAGGATCCCCAGGTTCTGACTATGATTCGCAGGGCAGTCTAATAGAATCTGGTTCTATTTTCCTTTTCTATCGAATATAGATCACTTCCTTTTTTCCATTTTGTTTGACTTGATCACGCAACATTTCTTTCTTTCTTTGACCCAATTATTGACTTTGTCAAACTCCGTAGAGTAGGAGGAGTGGTCTTTCAAGGATCGATCCTTGTGTTTCACTACTGTACACGGATGGGATGGACCTCCTCTTTTTATGCATCTTTTGTTTCCTTTTCGATACCTCGGTATTCCTTCAAGGGCACCCATTTACAGCTAATGAATAATGAATTAGCTGTATCTTCATCTGGGCCGACACCGGGATTCCTGACGCCTTTGTTGTATTTTGAAGTCAATCCGTAGTCTTGAGTTCCGATTAAAGAAGCAAGCCATACAGCCACATCAGTGGGCTGAGAAGCAAATTCGCTGCGCCCTCGCATTCAAGCTCTTGCTTTGTCCTGCACGGCCTACCTCTAAGCAAAGCAAGGTCTGAACGAGTGAAAAGCAGTCAGAATATTAATATCTAAAAGGCCTTCGCATGGTTATTGGCAGCTAATCCCTCCTTGACAAGAACAGAATTTTTGCATCTTCAAAGCTGGTTATGGGTGATACCCTCATTCCCCAGTAACTCCACATAGAAAGCCTTTGAATAAGCCTCAGGAACACCCATTCCTTTCGGATCAGGGGGTGGTTGTTTTAACTTCACTCGTTCGGGGAACATTAGACAAGTTACTTATTTGATAAAGTAAATGAACCTGAAATAGGACCATGCGATGGTCGTGCGAGCATGAGCATGTAGATGCTGGCATTGTGGTATCAGATCTGAGGGACCAAGAATTTCAAAGGATAGTATTAGACTCAATAGAAGCTTTCAAAACATCACTTCTCATATTTGGTCTGTGGGCTACCACGCTTAAGCTTTATCTTATCTTACTCTTTCCACTAACGTTAGGACTTAAGCGAGCTGCTGAATACGAGCAACTTCTTTCTCGGCCGTGGTCTTCCCTCGGGATGGAGGAATATAGAAGGTGGAGTGGGTGGATCATCTATTCTCCATCAGGATAGGGTTGATTTGATTGGCATTCACGCCTTTTAGAAAGAGCCACTCACCATGCAATGAATTCTCTTTTTAGGCGAAGATTTGTGCGCCAACTGGAGTGGGTTTCCGCCTATGGTTCCAATCTAATGTCATCTCCAAGATGGACAAATCTTCTTATCTGCGGATCTATTCCATGCCGGAATTCAGGACTGCTGCTATTCATGTGGGTATTTCACTTTCCAGAAGTAGGATCAATGGCTCAAATGTGCCTGTTTAACTCCTTATTAAGTTAGCTGGAAATCAAATAGGGAACTAGCTCAATTCGCAGAGGATGACAAGCCTATTATTCGCCTCTGCTCTCGATAAAACGGCAGAATCCATTGCTGTTTTATGATGGGAATTGGCAAACAATCCCAATCAAACCTTTCCTCCCAGTGGAAGCAACAGATGGCTTCACTATAGCTACCGGAACGATAGGATATCTTGATTCGTTCGAGTGGACAGGTCAGCTATTTCTGGACTGGATGAGTTACGTAAACACCTCAAAGATACTCATATCCAAGAAATTCGATCTTCTAGCCAGGTGGCATGAGTGGAATTCGGTATCCAAGAAGAAGGATGAAGGACATTATTCCTTCATCCCGGAGAACCGGGGAGAGGAGAGATAGCATCACTCTGACTTTTGCCGGAAGGAGGAAAATCCAGAGTTGGCTTTGGGAGAAGAGTAGGAAGCTCTCAGGTATTAGTGATTCTGCATGCCTGTCCTGTCTGTTTTGTTTCCAGGGTTTCGATTTCCGGTCCAGAGCTAGTCTACTTATTTATTTTATACGGAAACGGAATTTTGCATATTATACGGAATTTGTCATACCAGGTTTTCCTAGAGTTGAGGGAATTTATCCATTCCAGGAAAAACACTGGTTTGAGAAACTACACTACAGGAAAGTACTAAGGAATAGGAAGGTCAAGTTACTTTATACTTCTGATTCTTGTCCAAAGATGCCAGGCCAAGAGACAGTTAAACCCAACTAGTGAAATAGAACAGGATCTCTCCTAATAAACTGGGGTTCTTCTCTTCAGGTTTAACAAAGGTATCCTTATATGGATCCGTCTTGTCTCCTCGGCTCGATAAGCTAGCAAGGGTCAGCGTTCGTTGGATTGGTCTGTCCAAATTCTGTCAATGTCAGTCAGTTAAAGCACGTCAAAGTCAGTTAATAGTTTCTGGTCCGGTTTCTAACTCTGGTGAATTGGGTATGGTCTCGAGGCCCGGCAATAACAATAGCAGCCTTGAACAGGTCAGTTGTTCAAGTCCGTCTGGTTGATAGAGTCAAGCTCGTATAGAATCTTGTCTGGTTTCTGGAAGTCAGTAAGAGTCCAATCAGTAGAGTGCCAGTTAAGTTCCTCGGTATGGGATCTTTGATTCCTCCAATTCAGTAGGTAATCATAATAGTCTCGGCTCCGGAATGCGAAGATACTTGCTAATCTGTAAAGGATCTAGATCGCATTGATATTTGATATGCGTCCCTTCTTCTTCAACCCCGGATGTGTACCTGACGCCAGGAATAACGTAGTTCTAAAAGTAGTGACTCGTGTCTTGGAGTCGTCCCAAATGTTCCTCTTTGCCATTTGCCACATCTTCACTCTTATAACCTTGAATCGATGGCCTATAGCGCCATGCCATAATCGAAATTCTTGATCATTTCTTTGTTCGTAACATGGCGTAGTGTATCACTAAAATACTAATCCTATTCAATTCTTGTCCATTCAATACCATGGATAGAATATGTCTCCGATTTCTATTTTCAGAAAGCTCCTATTTCGATTGATATCTCTAGCAAATATATGCGTAGCGTGTCAAGATAAAAGTAAAATCAATCCATTATGACGGCAGGGAGTGGAGGCAGCTTCAACTCTCAGAGTGAGGCTTTCAAGCTTACCTCGGGCGGGTAGATTGATCCCGGCTCCTTCATATCTCGGATTTCGCTTAGGCCACCCAGGCCATACCATAGAAAAAGATCTGGTTTCCTTTCCTCATCAACCTGCCGCTGCCGTTCTTTTATTTCAACGAAAAGAATCTTTCCGTCCGTATTGAGCAACTCAAATTCCTGAAAGCCGTTGGTGCACCCACCAGTGAGTAACTACTAATGCAGTGAGGTAATCGCTACTAATATTTACGAAGACAAAACTTTCAAAAGTGGACCCAACAAGCAAAAGTTAAACGGATTGAGCTGCACTGCCTTTCGGCGTTTTATTAGGACACGCATCCTCTTGCGGATGAAAATCTGCCATAGCACGCTCCGCGCCTTTGAAGGAACATTTGCTCGATGGTGGTCCACTATCTCTACGCGGAGCTTACTAACGATAAGCCAAGCACGCGAGGTCATTCCTGTTCTATTTGATAGGGAAGCAAGCTAGTCAAAGAAGAAGGAAGCATGGGTATAGGTAAGATCTAGACATATTGACACGGGCGTATACTGAAATAGGCATAAGGCCGCCTAATGCTAAGGAGACAGCACCGCTTCTTTGTTCGTAACTAATAGGACGTATGTATTGATGCTAAAGAGGCAGACTCCTTGGCAACTTATCACTCCTTAGATGAAGCAAGATGCAAAAGTGAGGTCCGCTAAGGGACAAGTGTATGACTAAAAAATGATGGCAGTATTTTATGGAAACGATTATATATTTTGAGTATATTGTATCATTGGGTTTTGTCATTGTCGATAGCTATTCTTTGTCGCCGTTAGGGCTGGCCGGATGATCCATCACGCATAAATGCTATTAATGTTGAAACACAAGTAACTGATATATCCAAAGATGTTCTTAAAGAACAAATCATTTATCAATTGGAAATACTCTATAAAGTCTATAGAGATACTACTGAGGTGTGCACTTATCCTGGCGGAGTCAATCTCCAAAGTAACACACATCTATTTTTTTGTAGACGAGAGAGTGAACCTTCTAAACAGTATCTACTGTGATCTTATTGCAAAGGGAACTGGAAGTGAATATCTTTATTGAAGTTATACAATTTCTTCTGGGATGTAGCTTTGTTTGTGGGGCTTTCCTGAAGGGTCGTTCTGAGAGTGGTACTTTCTTTAAGGTTGTATATATTGTCGGAGAAGGGAGGGATCCAGCCAGGTCTAAAGTGCCGAGTTGGGTTTGGGACAAGATCAGGAAATAAGTGCATCTTATATAGTGGGTGCCAACTTGATTGCTGCTGGGATTGCTTTGATAGGAAACTTTGATTGATACGAGCAGATGTGAATGAATTGAAATAGTCCAATAGTGGTGATATGATTCTTTATGGTATCTACACTCGGATCTACTTCTGCTACCAAGACTGCTGCTACTGTAAAGTTAATCAGGGCAATGTCAATTCACTGAATAAAGTGCTCTTTCCATTGATTTATGGATGAAATTCACACGAAAAAGAGAAGGAACCACCGATTCTGCACTCAAAAACAGGGTTCTGGGAGCTTCGGATTTCTTTCTCAAATCGTAAGTAGAGTCCAATCCAGGGCGATTGACAAGTAAGTTTCTCTGGGTCGAATGCAAATAAGCTTCAGAGCGTATCTCTTTGCTCTTTCGAGGAAGAAACAAACATCCTGGTCTCAATAGTAGATCTTGATTCTATGCATGCGTCAGACACATCACGAGCTGGAACAAACGAGTGCTTTTTTCAACAATAAGCAATACCCGAGCTTCCTTCTACCAACCAGGATTCCGATACCAATTTCCAATCTGGCTGCAGCACAAGGAAGTAGCGCACCAGAAGAACCAATAAGCCGAGAACCCTTCCTTCCAGCCAGAATCCGTCTTTCTTTGTCCTTTGCATTCGAGTGAATGGGATCTCTGCCTTGTGGAAACAAAAGCTATTTTGTTCTGAGTCAAGCAAGCGGACAGTCAGCACAGAATACTGGAAGAGAACTCTAGCCCTGCACTTAAACTAGACTAGAAATCGAAAAAACACTAGTTTTGGCCCATAGAAAGAAATAGAGTTTTCTTCTCCGCGGACTCCCCATGCTTGGCGCCATAGGCTTTAGGACTTTTTGGCACTAGGGAATCATACTTTGATCAGATCCGTGGACAGGTCTCGAGGTCAAATCGGATTATGGACTTTTCCAGCCCTAAGTGAAAACGCACTTCTACTAGCAAAGAAGTCAGCTCAGGAGGCAGACCCAGTGGTAATCTCAGATAGGAACTTGCCGGGATCCTTCATACCATGCATCCAATTAACTACTACTGATCGTTTCCCAGAACAGGCCATACCTTTCCCAGAAATGAGAATACGGCTGAGGACGAATAGCGGCGCCTAGCTTTAGTTTCCACACGACACGATGGATCTATCACTCTCTTTAGCCAGGCCATTCTCTAGAAGGGAGAGTTCCGAGAATGAATTCCAATCTGGGTACCAATCGTAGAAATCGTATTGTAGAGTTCTTCTCAACGCCTAGCACAGCTACAAGCATTCCTCGAATGCAGAGACAAGACAGAGGATATCTGATCCCGCAGGAACATCTAAGCTACCAACCTTTACGGATTACCTTGTTTCCATAGAAATCCATGTTTCAGCACCTTGGCCCCCTCTACCTGGCCAAAAATTCTGATTCCACATGGTTGAAGAAAGAAGTACAGCGTTGTCAATTCAACCTGAGATGTGAAAAAAGGGGAATAAGTTGACAAAGTCAGTTTGAATATTCCCAGTATGGATCAAAGGAAGCTATACCCGCCTTGATTTCCTATCAAACTTATTAGATAGTAAAAAGCAGACAAGTCTGAAATGGAATGTTTTGATTCCAGGTATGTAGGGCTCTCAAAAGAGAATCTATTTCAGCATAGTTGATTTTCAGAAGCCAACTAGAACTGAACTGCCGTATAGTTTGCACTGTTCAGGAGTTCCCACCTGTTGAGAAACCACCATAGTTGGTTATGATTGCTCGCGCTAGTAAGACAGCTTTGACTCATTCTTGATCGTGATCGGTCACACCCTCTTTAGAGGTTCTAGGCCGCCTATAGTTGAGTCATCTACCACAGAAACAGAGTCTCGTGATGATCCAGGTACAAAGGTTCGTCAGGCCCGCATTCAGAGACTTCTGCCTCAGACTCATATCCATAAAGATATTCTCTCGCTTTCTGCTGTACCCACCACGGAGGTAGAGATTTCCCGTTATCAACATTGTCCGAGGGCGGACTCTATTTTGAGAATGTTTAACGGAGCCCAGTTTGCTACCGTCCCTCAGAGAAAATCAAAACTTCATTGCAAATTCTGGACCAACTTAGGAAGGCACGGACTCATACTTTGTAAGGTCAGAAGTCATACATAAGAAAAATCACTAGTGCCTAGGAATACCCCCTTCTTCTACCAAAGGGTGCAGTTAACTAACCCAATTCACCGGGATCCAGACGCTATCATCAGACATTTAGCTAAGACGTTATGCTCTTTTGATTGAATTCTAAGAGAATTCATCCCTAAAATTAGGCGGCCTTGCCTTCGTTGACATCGATTTTCAACGCGCTCGCTCAGCAGAAGCCCCTACGGAGGCGGGTTTGTAAGAGAAATAAGGGGCTGAATTAGCGCTGTTAAGAACTTCCTAAGGGCTACCACCGGTGGCCACCTAAAATAATGGATCAATTGGAGCTTATTTGTTGGCAAGCCACCACCTGGTATCACAGATCCAACTTGGTTCAACGAATAGAAACAAGAATTTCAAGGGAAGACATTAATGGCCGCTTTATCGCATCGTGTAATCAAATGCAACATTTAGCGTGCATTTCAGTAAGCTTGAAACGAAGTCATTGCTACTGGCTTCACTATTTTAGAAGATTATAAACGCAGCAGAATCCACCGACTGGCAATAGCCAATTGGACCACTGCCTCAACCCCAACAGGAGTAATCAAAATGCTTTCTACCGTCGCCTACTTCTCCGGAGACCTGTCTAAAACCAACCAAAGGTGAACAAAATAAGTCATAACAGAGGTTTCGAGAGTGCCCAACTGAACCACCGCTCTTAGATTCAGAATTCGTGGCCTGAGCTTCATTCATATTGATTTATTCGGGTCATTCCTTTCCACTTTTGATTATGAAATTCAATACTCATTAAGTGCTGGCCCCCTTCATCGTCAGATTTTAGGTTCACCGCTAGCATAGCATTTGTGAATGCAGATTGCTCCCCGCTTGAGCTACCATACTTTGTTGGATTTACGACAGACCCCCTATCATAGTTGTCCCTATAGATATAGAGATCGCCACTTCCCTGAAATTGTTATTAGTACACATACCCTGGGGTACCATTCAAAGGAAACAGGAGGTTTCAACCTGCTTATCATCCAGCAATTAAGACCCTCGCCATAGGAGCTTCCCCTAGAAACTTTCTTGCTTTCATCAATCAATCGAAGTTCAATTTCATCATCAATGAGAGCTGTGCAGCCGATCCTAGCAAATGTTTTATTAGCCCGCTGAGCTAAAAACCCCTCATCCGGGATGGGATATGTATTATGCGCTTGTCCCGATGAAGCATAGGATCCGATAGAAACACGGGGTTTTTAGATTCCTCACGCTCTTTTCAGGATTGAGACGAGGCCTGGAGATCTGAAGTTTTTCTGTCAGGCTATTCCGAAAAAGCCCCATAGTATTTCGTATTGCATGCTTGAACAAGATTCGTCTTTCTATAATAGGTCAAACTCTCTTCATTGAAGGGAAGTGAAAGAGGCTGTTCGCTTGAGTGATGTTGTTGGTGTTGTGGATGCTGCACCAGTTCTTGTCGGTGCGCTCGGCTTCGCCCCGCATCTCCCTTCGGGGGTACTCGCAGGTGGAACCAACTAACAGGTTTGTTTAAAAGTGAATATAATGAGTCTCACCCTCTGCTCGTGCCAGCATATCCATGCCTTGATGATATCCTCTTTCACCAATACTTCATCTTTTCTCTTTTGAGAGCACTTTCAAGGTGATTTTGAACATGTGACACAACAGCATGCATCAATATCATCAACTGCTTCTGAAATGAATGTTTCAACTCATCATCGTAAATAAACATAAGCAGTGGTCATTTTTCTATTTAGAACTTTTGAAGGCCTGTTGGAAGACAAGGTAATGTCTTCAGGTTTGGCATTATCGAGCACAAGTGAGAGTCATTCCTAAATCGCTCAGTATTTGATGGTAGGCCTTCTAATGCACTGCAATTAACAACCCCAAAAGATCCTAAATGCAAAAAATACAAACCCTAAAGTAACCAGTCAGGATATTTTGCAGATTTGTAACCTTCGATTCTAAGGAGCCCCAAGTTTAGGCGGTGGCATCAGACCTTCTAGAATCTATACAAATGTAAACTATCCTCTGCATTCATATCATTCTTGCAACTCCAGACAAGGCGTAATCTTCCAAGATGACTTTTCTTAGAACTCTAACTTCGACTGCTTCATCCTTCCCAGTAACATTCTGGAGATTTATGACACTTAATGTACCACATCGTTCATGTCCCTCAGCTGTCGCAACTCATATCCCTTTCTTGCACAGAAAATTCATCAACTTGTTGGAGCGAAGTTAGCTTACCCATGTTATGAATTTGAGGCTGGGTTATTTTGTATAACCCTGTATATTCTATCATCATGCCTTCAAGATGCCGTAACTTCCTTAGCAGATTTTGTAAGGCTACCTATTGATACGGAAAGAAAGCCATCTCTGGCTATTCTTTTTCGAGGTCATCTTCTTCAGCCTGTGTTAGTAGTGCTAGTTTTGAGTTTGTTTTTAGTACCTTACCCACTTAGGGGGTCTATAGAAAGGCTTAGAGGATCCTAAAGTGTCAGTTTATGTTGGAATTGCTTTGCTCTTTTCTTTACAGCTCAAGCAAATTTTATTTGAGTGGAAATGAAAGAAGAAATCGTCTATCTAGACAGAGTATGTGTATTATTCGGTCCATGCTTGCCCTTTAGGACTCGTATTCTAGTTTGTGAGAAATGCCCATTTCCCTCCGTCTTCCTTTGGGCAACGAAGAGTGCATTCTCCATCCAGTATTTGTTTGATGGTTCTCTATGCTTTCTTTCGACTGGAAAGCAAAGCTATTCTCAGTGCTCTTATTTCATTGAATGAACTATACACCCACACAATCGCGAATTTCTTAAGTCGCAACTTTGTACTTTGACTCTCATTTTTCGAATGAATGTGAAAAGCATGCATATCTCGGAAACCGATGCTTCCAATCTTCTTCGGGATGCACATGAAGAAGTGGGCACTGGTTTTCTCCATTCCTCCAGCCTCGAGTGCCATCGTGAGGAGGAGACTCTGGTTTTGCGTCCTTTTTTCTTCAACTAAAGACAACTTCCAAGAAATTTCGTAGTGAAAGGCGAAAGTCTCATCAATCAAGGCATGTTTCAATGCCTTTGAAGGTGATCTATCATTTGGTAGTCTACCAGGCCCTCTTTATGGACACAATAGGGGCCTCATCCTTTTAGAACTTCCAGACCGGAGTGCTCTTACTTCAAGGATAAAACAAACTATCTATTCTAAAAATCCTTATCACTACAAGCTCCAATACCACGGGGTAGCGACAGAAATGTGAATTAGTACCCGTATCTGCTGATACCTGAATTGCTTCCACTTTTGAATCAGCTAGGCGAGAGCCCTGTTGTCCTACTGAAATGGATTCTAATAAATTCACAAGCACACGGATAATGAATGGAAGCTGATAGAACCTATTCAATCAAAAAACGTATTCTAATTTTAAGAAAAGCGAGGTTTCAATGGCTTGGAAGGGAATCTATCATCTGTCGGTCTAACGGGGGTTATAAGATGGATAATCTCACCAATGCTCTCTGACACAGCATACCTGCTATCCAAAGACCCCACCTATCCTGTCTGCGGATCTAAGAAAGAACACCCATGCGAGAGAACTGTCCCGCCTAGACTAGTGAATAGGGTCAACTATTCCATTCGAGAACGCTACCGCAAGAAGAGAAATAAGAAAGCTAAAGTGCAATAGTAACCCAGAGATACCAAACCTGTTGACCACTACGAAGAAGGAGTCCTATCTTGGTTCCCTCTATACTCAGTTGAAGTACCCGCCATCTGTCAATAAATGAATAACTTATCGCATGCCACTTCCCTTCTACGAGAACATTGATAGTTAGTAAGCCAGACCACAGTAAATCGATGACTCAATCGATAGATTGATGGAATGAAAGTATGAAGCTGTGGTGTACAGGGAAAAGGGGGAAATAACGAGAAGGATTTCCATATAAATGATCAATTCCAATGCCCCTATTTAATAAGTTTCGAGGTGAACGATCCGCATTTAGCAGGTCCCTCACTAGAATCTTGTCTGCAATGAAGAAATTCCTCCGCGGATAGAAAAGACAGCTTTCTAACGTGATATGCGCTAAAGAAAGGCCCGCACTTAGTGAAGGGAACCCTACTTGTCAATCTACTTCTTGTACTTGCTAAGGTTTGCTGAATTCAATCTCTCCGGATCCCTATCTTTTCCATAACATGAAATCACGAGACCAAAGCTCTAACAGATGGATTGACTGCGCTTTCGAAGAGCCACGGCTATTTGTTCACAAGGGCAATTCACTCAAATCCGGTCGTTGCAAACAAAGAAAAAGAAGTTTTTAACCAGAGGGCAATGGTTTCATTTGGTTTATTGCCACAGCTTCTTAGCTAAGCGAGCCACTATCAAGGCTTTCTCACTTTAGTTGTGCGCCAGCAGGTCAACTCTGAAGTTCCGATCTACCCGGATCCGTCTCATCTGAGAAAGATGTTTTCGAATACCAATCACTTGGTAGAAAGGATGCCCACCAATCCCATTAAGAGGTTCGCTCTAGCAAAGGAGAGATCTCAGTGTTAAACAATAGGCTATTGGCATTGGTTTCTATATGAAAAGAATCATCAAACGCGGATGAAGCGAAAACATGCTCTAGTGAGTGCCTTGCCCGCTCGGGTCAATCTTCCCATTGCTATGGATAGGTTCACTGCCACTTCGAGCAGCAATATGCGCATAATTCCAAAGTTTAGTATCACGTGCCCGTGCAAACAAAGAGAAATCTGTGAAATTGTGTAGTGTAGTAGAGCGAGCTGCTCCAACTCCTGCGTGCCATAATTCAGCAAGCAGTAAATGGGTATCTCGAGAAACAACCAAAGCTTTTGTAAAGATTTTTAGGTTTTCGTTCAATTCTGGGTCATTTAGCTCTGTTCGAGGTGTTTCAGAGCGATTGTGAGTTGGCTTTCTTTCCCAGCTTGAGCCTCGCTCTGCTATAGGTAATCTAATTAACTAAATTGATTGGTGCTCAACTGCTTATTCTGCTTTTCCTGGACGATGAGAAAAAAAAAAGCCATATCTGGAGTCGAAGGCTTACATTCATTTCACTTCGATTTAGTACTTTCGCGCACTTAAGTCCAGTTCAGCAAGAAACGCCATGCAGTGCTATTGAGTTTTGAGAAGAAGACGAGTCCGGAGTGATCCGCAGTAGTACCTTGTATTGGTAGCGAGCTTACTTTCGTGCAATTCTGGAACTGAATAAACAGCATTTGTTCATGTTCCGCAGGCGGAAATCTAGCCTTTAACAGTGCGATCATCTGCGGCCAACGATTTACACGTGGTTCTCCTTTCAACCTACGCTCCTCCTGATGGCGATGCCACCAAGCACCAGCTCCACCCTGAAGCTTAAATGCCACCAAAGGAACACAACGATCGATGTGACAGAAGGCTTGAAGTTAGATATTTCACAGTGCCGGGCCTATCCTCTATTTACGAGAATTTAGGAGCAGGAAATAATATAGCTAGTGATTATCCAGATCTAGATGAGTAACCTTGGGAAGGTCTCCGCTTTCTCTTTATGTGGGCCTATTCTATCACGCACGACTAGAATGCGACGAGCAGACTTCAACCGGCAAGCAAGCAAATACTTCTCTTCTTAGTATAAGGGAGGCAGGTCAGAGAGTTGGGAGCTAAGGGCGTATGGTCGAGAATGAATGGGTCGAGTTGAATGCCTTGCCATTTCCGTATTGATCTGCGTGTGTCACATGGATTTTCTCATTGAATTCATAGCCGGCGGATGCGAGACACACCTCTTTCCCAAGATGCCTCAGCAATATATCAGATATGGGCTTCCTTTTTCTTTGCTATTGCTATGGGAATTCATACTTTGATTAGCTTAGAACCGACTCTTCTATTCGTATAATCTATCCTTGCTATATAGGATTTTATGCTCAGTCATTTCATTCATTCTATCGAGGTGCGGAAGTCCTGCAAATAGCGGATCAACTCTCTTCGAAGGATAGATCCGATGAGTATGTGAATTGGTTCGTGGATCGTAGTCAAACAAGTCTTTATGCCAATGGGAAAACGGAATTGTCCATAAGAAAGGACCAGAAAATGCACATTGAGAATTCGGAGATTTCCTGAATTTCGAATCATTGTGTCCACTTTGGGAAAGAGAAATTCGCAAACAGGTACTGATCCATTTGGTTAGCTGGATAGAGCGCACACGATCATCCTGTGAAATATTCTAGAAATAACTGGACCACCATACAAGATTTTATGCAGAGTCCGCCAAAGTCAAAAGACAGTAGGAAACCCCGGAAATCAAAAAGGTCTCACTAGAGATTCCCACAAACAAAAGAGAGATTAGGAAGACCGCTCCTTTGCGAACTTGGATGGCATTTTCAGCAATCTGTTTTGTGGATGATATCCTTCCATACCAGGAGGATCTGCTGGAGAATCAAGGGTCCATTCCAATAGACATAGTGCAAGAGAATTGGGGTGACTTGAATATGCAGCAATTTGCCCGGCTATGGATAGGCAGGCATTCCTTTCTATAGCCACCCACTGCTCCTAATCAAGAAATTGCTTTAGGGCAAGAGTCATGTGTGACCAGATTGGAAACCGAATTCCATTCCTGATGAGAAACTATCTGATATTCCTCCTATTCCGGAAGGTTTTCTAGCCACCTGCTTAGAGATTTGACGGACTACCAATCCAAATAGCAGTCAAGAAAGAATCCAAGTTGCAGTCAAGATAGATGGAATGGACTAGGGCGCAAGGAAAGAGATCCAGAACGAGACCGATCATTCATTCCCTCTTTCTCTGGCCAAGCTATTCAACTGTCGACTATTCTCACTCCCCTGCCCCTGCTAGACTCAACTCACACATATCGACTCCACTGGAGAACCTGGGACCGGCACACTCAGTTGAGATGAAGTCTGTTGACTGCCGTTGATTTTCTATGTGCTCAGGTGCTTCAAGGGCGCGACTACCCGAATAGAGATTGTCTAAGGGCAAAGGTTCCGCCTCAGGCTTCGATCACATGGAGGAGGGTGTTTGTGCTGCAAGGGAAACTCTTTTGGCGGGTCTGATCTGGCGCATTGGAGATGGTTTAAGCACAGCAAGTTTGGGTGGACTACTGGATCCCAAGGTTCGAAGAGAGAGAAATTCCCTAATCGGCCTAACTCGATTGTGAGGGATCTACGGAAAGCTGATGGGAAGTCATGGGATGAGCAAGTAGTGCGGAATGTGTGTCTTCGTTGTGATGCCGACGATATCCTTAAGATAGATTCTTCTACCGCGTAGGAACGGGTTCCGAATGCGAACAATAATGTAGTTGGAAATGACAAAAGGCTCCTAAATTGATACCTAATAATAGCTTAGCAGCTCCTTCGTTTTACTAATTTTTTGAGTTCGGACAATCAACTCGGAAGGAGGAATGCGTTGAGATGCCTATGCCTAAGAGAGATAAGCGGAGGACGTATGATAGCCGAGAGGATGTCGGTAAACGACGGAGTTGAAGGAGTGGTTTTTTTCATTCGGCATGGCATATTGAATTGGATTTAATGAGAACGTCGTCTCCTTGCTTACCCGCCTGGCCAATGGAAGGAATTAATTACCTTGGTCAGTCAGCGAAAGAAAGAATCTCACCAGTTCATCATCCCAATCCTTCCTATTAGTTTCATTAATGAATTCAGCCCCAGTGTTGGCAATCAAGGGCCAAGAAAGAATCCCAAGTCTATCCTATCTTAAACGGTCGAAAGCACAATCCCTTTCTCTTCCTATACCGAAATCGTCGTTTCATTCCTCCGCAACTTCTATCGCGGACATGATCCAATCTACCTTGCAAGACAGATTAAGATATAACTTAAGGCTTTCCCAAGCTGGCGCATAACCTAAAGTCGGTTTGATATGATCTTATCTCCGGGAGGAAGGAAAAAATGTGAAAACTTCCTTTGTGGTTTACAGTTCAAATAGATCAGGTGCCTATGTTGTTGATACACCGAAAGATACTAACGCTATGCTCCAATGCGGGATGAGGGCCAACGATTGTGATGAGTGGGGACCTTAGAGCTTAAAACCTACATACAGTGACCCTTATGGGCAGCGCCCTGGGCTTAAATGTACGAGACATCAAACCGTTTCCCGGGTCCAAAGTTTCCATTTCCCGGCCTGATAGTCTTCAACGGAAAAAAAGTAGTGCGGAGAACTAGTAAGAATTGTGCCTGCCATTCAATTCGTGACGTGGATGATCCGCCGACGGAATCGATTAGGTGAAACGGCTCTGCAAAGTTTGTTTGTTCATAAAGGCTGCATGCAGCCATGCAATTCGTACTGCATGGCGATATTACTCTACCACTCTATAAATGGAGGCTCGATAAGTGTCTTCACTTCATCGCAAACCATAGCGACTAGCACGCATTGCTATGGATGCTGCAACTGCAACCAGGCTTTCTGCAATTGCTGCCGAAATGGGGCAACTGCAAAATGAAATTCAAGAGCGCCGTAGAGTGCGAAACTTCCTTTTGAGAAGTGTTAGAGCAGTGGATCCCGCAAGGAAAGAAGCGCGCATGCGCGCTACCAGAGAGCACATAGAGGGTTTGGAGGAGAGGCTACAAGCGCTGCGGGCGGAGCAGGAAGAGCTCATTTTCATGGAAAACTCAGTCGCCTGGGAGACTAGAATAGAAGAGTATGTCGACTCTTTCGAGTTTTCTAAGGTTTAAATGAAATAAGTGTCTGGACATTTGTTTTCATGTCAGGTGTTCTTTGTCTTAGTTTGATGGAGATCTACTCCTATGCTAAGTGTCTTTGTTTGGTCTATGTTGTTGTGTTTGCATGTATGGGCTAGCCGTCAGTGTTCAATGCTTATGTTAATATAATAACGCCAAAATGTGCTGCAAATTCATGTTCAAGTTGAAATAAGGCCGAAGGGCTAAGTGTACTACTGGAGATTAAGCCTTTCCAGCTCTTAGGTTTCCTTTTGAGTCTGCGCCGTCTGAAATACCAAACCCTAAATCTTGCTAGTTCTGTTCGTGTGTTTTACGTGAGCGCGCTTCACTATTTATAAAAAACACTATTTCGAAAAAAACACACTAACTTGATCATAAAAGAAAGTGAAACGTTCACAAAGTGGATACAATTATACCTGCAAGCGCCTCACATGCGACGAATGGACCTTAACCACGACGAGTTGTCCGGCCTAGACACTGATAATGCGAAGACACCTGGGGAAGCTCGGCTAAAAAGGTCAGTCGGGGGAGCTAACCATCCATAAAATAAACTAAGAGACACAGAAGCTCCTGTCCTGCAATAGGGCAGATCGCTGTGAAGGCAGATTTGTTTACATAAGGATGATCAGCCTGATTGATCGTAGACCACCCCAGTGTCCCGGAGCGAGAAGCCACGCTTTGCTGTTGATGGTCATTTCGAAAAAGGTTGTAATAACTTATGTTGGAAGGCTTTGTACCCGGTCTTCCACACTCTCCTTGCTGAGGATTGAACAACCTACTTATCCGGCAACGTGGCATCCATTTAGTACTGAACTGAAGCTTATTACTCGATTACTGTTAGACCCATGTTGTATGCCCTCATTAGGAGCCCGCAAGCCACTCCTACCTCGCGGGTGATGCATTCCCTTCTCCAGGTACTAAAAGTGAAATAGGCTCGATTCTCATAAGAAACATGCCACTGAAACCAAAGGAAGTATCGAAGAGGTCCAAGATCCTTTACCTCAAATGCTTCTCCCTGTCTTGCCATTGGATTTCTTCACCAGTAATCACAATATTATCCAAATACACCGCCAAAATGGTGATATGGATTCGTCTATGCCGGTACTGTATGATCTCCATTACACTTTCAGTAGCCCATACCACAAACAACTCTCCTGAACCCCCGTGGCGACTGTTTCAAGCCATACAAAGATTTCTTGAGCCTTCTCCCATCAGTTCCAAAACCAGGTGGAATGTCCATATGGATCTCTTCTTGTAAATCACAACCATGAAGAAAAGCATTCTTCACATCTATGCGAGAAAACGGGTGATACCAATCCATTTTCCTTCGAGTCCGACCTCAGGAGAGCGCTATAGCTACCCTCTTCTCCAATAAGATGAAGATAGTCCTACTTTTTGACCAATATGCAACCGAAACACATCAAGAGAAACGAACGGAAACGCTACTTTAGCGCGCGATTTACCGCACATTGTCCACGCTTCGCTTCCGATGATACTTGAAAGAGAAGAGCTAAAACGCAGAAATCAATTGTATCAAGTTAGATGCTCTGAAGGCTTATCTCGCCTATTTCTTGCTACATAGCTGGATAAAGTCGGAAAATTCCACCCAAAACGGGATTTTTCTTGGGAAGTTTCGGGAATAAAATGGGAATGGAATAATATAGATTCATACAGAGGAAAAGGATCCCTTCGAAAGAATTGACCGAGGAGCCGTATGAGGTGCAAATCTCATGTACGGTTCAGTAAAGGGACAGTAAGGGTGACTTATCTGTCGACTTTTCCACTATCAACCCCAAAAAACCCAACTCTGCCTTGCCTCTGACATCTGGTTTATCCCTTTGATCCAAGACTGTGATCTATTGATTCAACCTTGACCCCAGGGGTCTCCTCTCCCCAACTACACTAGGCTCAAGGTGGAATAACGAAAGGAGGGTGCGTGCGATAGCTATGACAGAAGGGGCTTCTTGTTCTCACTTCTATTTGTCTCTGATTTATCTCCTAAAGAAAGCCCTTGTTCCCTCAATGAAGTTCAATTGCTTTGACGAGTGAGTCTGATATTCAGAATTTACAAGCGGATTATACGTATGTAAACAGCCTTCCCGCCTGGTTTGAATGAGGAGAGGAAGGATCCGACCTCTAGCTCTTTACTTTTACTGCCTGTGGTGAGAAATGGAACTACACTTCCAAGTCCTAAGAGAATACTAGTATACGATCTGTTATATAAATAGGTAAATGTTCCTTTCCATTATGAATCGCGATTGTATGGCCAAAACCATTTTGGGTAGAATGCTAGATGCCCGAGACCACGTTACTATTGTTTCTTTCTCCTCCTTCATCTTGACCTTTCTCTTTTACCGCAGGAAGTTCTCCAAAAGGATTCTTTTTTTTTCGCGAACGTGTCACAGCTGATTACTCCTTTTTTTTTCCATTTTAAAGAGTGGCATTCTATGTCCAATATCTCGATCGAAGTATGGAGGTCAGAATAAATAGACTAATGATGAATGGAAAAAAGAGAAAAATCCTTTAGCTGGATAAGGGGCGGATGTAGCCAAGTGGATCAAGGCAGTGGATTGTGAATCCACCATGCGCGGGTTCAATTCCCTACGATCGCCCATCTCATTTTTGCAAATTCAAAATATGCAATTTTCCATATTTCTAGTTACGTATTTACTTACGTCGACGAAGAATAAAACTATCGCTATATTTTTTCCTTTTCCTAGTTCTTCTCCCAAGCGCAGGGTAACCCCAAGGGGTTGTGGGTTTTTTTCTACCAATGGGGGCTTTCCCTTCACCGCCCCCATGGGGGTGGTCCACAGGGTTCATAACTACCCCTCTTACTACGGGTCGTTTGCCTAGCCAACACTTAGATCCGGCTCTACCCAAACTTTTTTGGTTCACCCCAACATTACCCACTTGTCCGACTGTTGCTAAGCAGTTTTGGGATACTAAACGGACCTCCCCAGATGGTAATCTTAAAGTGGCAGATTTACCCTCTTTTGCAATCAGTTTCGCTACAGCACCTGCTGCTCTAGCTAATTGCCCACCCCTTCCACGTGTGATTTCTATGTTATGCATGGCCGTGCCTAAGGGCATATCGGTTGAAGTAGATTCTTCTTTTCTCTCAAAAAACCCCTTCCCAAACTGTACAAGCTTCTTCCAAAGCATACGGCTTTCTAGATGTATATGACGATCTCTAGACAGATGGATCTTATATGAATCATATGATGAAGTACCACATGAGTGGGTATATAGGAAAGGAATCCAAATCCGCCGAATCGCTCATGTTATGATCTTCTACATCCTAGGTCTCCACGTTCCGTCATCTGGCTTATGTTCTTCATGTAGCATTCAGATCGAATGACTCTATGAAATTACGTCGATACTTCCACATATTATGGGTAACGTAGGAGACATCCCTATTTTCCCCCGGGGTCATAATTACCACTGCTTAGCTTTCAAGTTGCCTCTGAAAATCAAATTAAATGTTAATAACCCGTCCTCCTCTATTTTAAACAAGGTGAGCTTCCGGTTCTGTGCGTGCTTCAAACAATTTTGTTTTCTCCATATTACCATATCTCTAGAGTCAATAATTTTCTATGAGGAACTACTGAACTCAATCACTTGCTGCCGTTACTCAACAGTTTTCTGTTGAGGTCTATACCGTAGAAGTAGACAAAATGGATCAGTCATCAAATTCAAGGATTCGTCTAAAACCAAATTGGTTAATACCAATTACGTAAATCAATAGTTCAAACCGCACTCAAAGGTAGGGCATTTCCCATTGATATAGGAACTTTTGTACCAGAAACAATAGTATCTCCAATTATAGCCCCTCTGGGATGTAAAATATATCTCTTCTCACCATCCCCATAGTGTATGAGACAAATGTATGCATTTCGATTAGGGTCGTATTCTATGGTTACGATTCTACCCGATATGTCTTTTTGATTCCGTCTAAAATCGATTTTACGGTATAGGCGCTTATGACCTCCCCCTCTATGCCTTGCGGTAATGATTCCTCTGGAATTACGACCTTTACCACAACGGTGCCGTCCATGGATCAAATTATTTCGTGGATTGGATTTCACTTGCCTGTCTATGGTTCCCTTGCGTGTGCTAGGGATAGGTGTTTTGTATAAATGTTTCGCCGTATTATTAAGTATTCTCCTTTCGTTTTTTTCTCTATCTAGAAGTGGAATAGAATAACCCGGTTGAAGGGTAATGATCATACGTCTGTAATGCATTGTATGTCCCAGAATAGGTCCTATTCTTCTACCCTTTCCTACATTGATCGTTCTTTGCTTATCCCTTTCTCTAGACTAAATGCGCTTTCCAGCTTTTCAGGCATCTCGAACCCTCATCCCACTCTGTCCTTCTTCTTTCTTTTACCGATATTGGGGCAAGCACTCCGAGGAATCATGCTTCCAGATTCCCTATCATTCATTACAACAAAGGTACCTTAAAAAAGCAAGTAGCAGCACTCTCTCCTTTGGCGCCCGGAGTAGAGCCAGGATAATAGAATCCAGTTGACATCAAAAGCAAGCGAATGGAAAGAATGATCCATCGATTGAGATCCCAATCGATGTGCTAGTCTGCAATAGAAGCCACAATGGTCGCCCGGAAAACAGGTAGGTACCTGAATGAAAGTATGCGATCGAAGCAGAAAGAGACGCACAATCGTGCGGTTAAAGCGGATTCAAAGTAGGCGATCGATGGGCCATAAAAAGTAGATCAAATCCAGCAATCATGTTTTTCTTCAATGCTTTCTTCTTGTCACCCATTTCAAATAGGAGATTGACCCATGCTCTGGATGGTTGCCCTAAGTTACGCCAACTTGAGTTGGTTTTGTTCCTTGATCGGAGGAAAGCCCCGAAAGGCGAGCCCGGATCCATAAAATAGAAACAAGTTCTCCTATCTGAAAATAAAGGGCGAAGCCTATCAGCTCTTTCAAAACAGTTCTTCTTGAACGGTCATCCCTTGCTTTGTTCTAAACTACTATCTTATTAATACTTTCGTTAAAGCCCACTAACCAATTACGTTACGACCACTTGGTTGGTTGACGAACATGGTTTATGCGCCGATCGCACCACCTTTTATTCCAAGGCTCAAAAGGCACTAGCTTCATCAATTATCAATAGAAGTTCATTTCATCAACCGTTCGAGTCAATCTTTCATGCGGTTCGATTGCAGCATCCCTAAATCCTCCTTCTTCCCGGCACAAACGGTTCCTAGACACATGGCTTCTTTTGCTTCATATCGCTGCCCCATCAGCGCCTATTCCAATGTTCCTCGTGAAAGAAAGATATCTGACCCGATGCGTCCTACTCTATTTTATAACCGATTGCTCCATCCTTTCGTCCTGATGATCGATTCCATAGAAATATTCATGATGAATACATCTATTTAGAGGCACTCTGGATCCTTCCACATGAGAACTTCTCTCAGTGACTACAACTCCCTTCCTGGCAGGCCTATTGACTACTTCCCCATCGATTAAGGTTACTCCGTGCGATTGACTTATGCTTCTAGGGCTGAAGCCTCAAACAACTCTCTACTGGTTCTATTCTTACGGACTGGCCTGATTGGTCGACGACCACCTTATGAAAAGCAGTTCCTTTAATACGCCTTTACTTGAATGATGAAACAAACCAATCAATAATTGATGGATTGGATAAAGTAGCGAAGAATCAAAAAGGAATGATCAAACGAGCAGAGCCGCTCGGAATGTGCTTTCGAGAAAGCTCAAAATAGATTCTTGTTATTGTGGAAGGACGACTATCTCATTGTGCAATGTGATTTACAAAAGGTGCGGTCATCGCCAACCTCTGAGATTGACTTGACTTGGTCTTCTTCCATGAAATGTTTGACTTTTGATCTTTTGTTCCTAGCTCTGGACGCGGGAAGACCCCCGTTAAGAAAAGCTATCCTTTCCCTCCCATATCATGTATCTGAATCGGAGTAATTGTATAATATCACCTATGCAGATTTTGATACAAGATCCATGAAAATAACCCCATTCTCCAGATGCAGGCCATAGTCAATTGAGACAGACAAGCATTACAGTTTTCTATTAATAAAGATAAGGTGAACATGGCGGCAAAACTACCTTTTGGGAAACCCCGCCCGGAGCTCCCTCACTCTACTCTAGCATCAGAAGACAAGGGAACTTTTCACACTGAATACAAGGGCTCGTCTTATCTATATTCGTAGCTGAATGGAATTTTTTAAGGAAGAGGTTATTCAGCCGGGGGATCGAAATCCGATCATCTCGTCAAAAAATGGGAAGTCTTGGTTGGTATCTTCATTCGAGTTGGATTCTTCTATACGAAATGAGTTTGAGTTTGGACATAGCCTTGCGCTGCAACTCGAAATGCTAGTGAATTAGCTAGTTTCTACTTTCCACAATTTATTTATCTGCTTCTTCTCCTTTTGCTTTGTTTTTACCCTCCATCCACTTCAGCTTCCTTTGCGCAAACCAACACCTATTTGGATTCGCTTGAGAAGAGCGCATTCTTGAGATGCTAAGGGCTGACCAAAGGGTTAACTAAACTAATAAGATCTCTTCTTCCTTCTCTTTTATGCTTCAGCGAATCGACTTCTTCTCGATGATGGACATTCCACAGGCATTTCTAGAGTCAGATTCATGTGCAGCCCAAGCTAGTACATTAAGGAATAAAACAAAGGAAAAGAAATAGAACGTACCTCCAGCTGTCTTGAAATCAATATCTCAACAGAGGGCTTTAGAGTCGAACCGCTAGCTTTTTGTGGCCATGGGAACCGGCTGGGACACCCTCAAACCCCCTTTTATTCTAAACTTCGGGATCGGCACTTCTCGTATAAATGGAATGGAATTTCTCGAATTTCACACAGGAGATCATCCTCAACAAGGCCTTGTGGGCTGCTGTTATGTTAGGTGTTTATGAATATGATTGGAAGGGGACTTAGACCCGATGGATTGGGATATATAAGCTTCTTCTTCCAACTGGATTGAGTCATAGTGCAACGTTACTTCTTGCTGGATCTGGATCGCAATATCAAGTTGCTTTCCTGCAGCACCTACATGGCCACATTTGCACTAACTTTGTTCACTGCTTGGTTTGACTGAGCTGTTCAAGAAAAAGGAAAGATGAATGCTGGCCTTCTACGAGTTGCCTTAGTAAGAAAGTTCCTCCTTCTCGCTATAGAAATGATCTTTAAGACAACCTATCCGTTTCGGTTTTGAAGAAGACAGGAATGAGTCAGTGCCAGGTGTCCCCGGTCGTGATACACTAACCAACCAACTTAACCTATAGCGCTCAATCAAATGAAGTTTTGATTTCCCATATGGAGAAAAAGCTACCTTCAATCCATAGTGCCATCTTTCTCTTAAAATGACATTAGTTATGCTTTCTTCAAGATCGAGATCATCTAAGACCTATGTCTGATCCCGTCCAATAGCAGGTTTAGTGAGCACCACAGACCAATCCACCTACTTTGATAGCAAGCCCTCGTTCGGGGACAGCCCATGTAAAAACACCTGCGCAGAGCTTGGAGAGCAGAGCACTCGGGTGCGATGGGTTGATTGATTCCATAGTAGGTTTCTTAGTTCATCAGGTGTGCTCGTGCCTGAAATGCTTTGAACAAGAAGCTAGTCAGAAAAAGGGGCACGCAGCTACGCGATTCTAACTGCTCTTGGTTTTCTACGTGGGAGGATAACATATCTTAACGAGGAGGGCCAAGGCATCCATCGGTCGTAGACTCTAAAGCCCTCTGTTGAGATTCTTTTTGAAAGCTAAGACAATGAGGAAGGTAACGTACGGATTCCAATGTCCACTCACTCAGTTCGATCGATCATTCGACCACCTACCTACGCGCTATTGTGTGTGTGTGAGGATGCAGCCACGTTTCTACCTGGGATGCCTGCGGAGGGCTTCTGGTAGTGCTTAGTAAAAAAGCCATTCCGATATACTACTTTGGGTAAAGAGAGTTCGAACCTGTGGACACCAACGGATCTCCAAAATGGTTGATGACTCCCACAAGGCAGCATTCCCGTGAAATTGTTTTGGGACAATTCTAGTTTTACTAGCGGTAGCTCAGCCAAGTAATCTGGTATCTCACCATTAAGACGGTTACCTAGCAAGTTCAGCTCTGTGAGGTTCTTGCATCCTTTAAATGAATGTATCTATAATACTCCAAGTCAGATTGTTATTGTGCAATATGAGTGACTGCAGAGAGTTGGCTTGACATATCTCGGCTGGGATAGAACCTGAGAGCTGGTTGGTTTCTGCAGAGAATGCTGCAATGGCAGCACTGGCAGAGGCCCACTGAACATGTTTTCTGCAAGAGATATGGATCGAACACTCGCCCTGTTCCGTATCCAATCTGGAATATGACCCGAAAGTCCTTCAACGAAAAATGTGGCAATAGCTTCTAAATCTGCAAGTTCTTCAGGGATAGAGCCTGTGAAGGCATTGAAGGACAGATTTCTGAGCGTAAGCTTCTTGCAGTTACTAAGCTCTTTTGGTATGCTCCCACTGAGCCCAGCACCTTTGCAAACAGCCGAGTTAGATTGCCCAGCTCACAGATGTTGGCAGTTCAGCATTGAAGTTGTTCTCTGATATATCAAGTTCCTTCAAACTTTTGAGACCACCAATTGACCAAGGGATGGTGCCTGTGAACTTGCATCCGGGAGTTGAAGAACTTTTAGCAGCTTCAGGTTACCAATCTCTTCTGGAATGCTTCCACTAAGACCATTCTGTCTCTAAATTAGCAATTCCTGATTTTCCAGTTGACCAATCTCCCTAGGTATTGGCCCCACCAAACTGTTTGATGAGAGATCAAGTGTCAACTGGTTCACCAACGCTGTTATTCCGGAATATTGATCCAGTGAGGTTATTCTGGCTTGCATCAAGGTGCTAGAGCCGAGACTGGTTACCAAAAGCTGCTGGTATCGACCCGTTGAATGAAAAAATGTGAAGGTCCAGGATCTCCTCGAGGATGAACGCCCAATTCGATCCTTGAAAGACCCATTGCACTACAGCGGCAGCTCGGGCTCGAGCAACGGCGGGAGATAAGTCTTCTCTTCATTCAGCATTCAGTCTATCTTCGGAAAGCAGCAATAATTGATGCACGCAGACGATGTGAAATGCTTTCTTGATGAGCGCTATAGGTGGTGCCTAGACGCTAGGAAAAAGTGAGGATTATAGCTTCTGCCCCATAGACCATTCGGAAATGAGAGGAATTTCACTCCCATCGACTGAGAAAGAAATCGGTGGTCTATTGATTCGAGAGCTAGCCGAATAGCTTAACTATCAGTGACATATGCGAACGATCAGTAATGAAAAAGGTAGAAAAAAAAGATCCATCTGCGAGTGGTTCGGCTTTTTCCTAAGCAAGGACGGAGCCGTCGAGTGAGGATTGGCTGAGCGTGCTTTCGCTGCTCGTGGTGGAGTACTCTATGAATTATTCGCTCTATTATTGCCTCAGGATGTGATCGGGATTAAGCCGCGTGTCGATCGATACCCGGGGGGGGGGGCCGGACTCAAGGGATTCATTCTTTTTCGCACTAATGGAGGACATGAATTCTGGGCAAATTATCTATGTTACAGTCTATTAAAAAAAGGACTTCTAATAAGAAATTATTCTGCTGGCTCGCCTATAAATAGAAGCTTCGGCGCACTCTCTATTTTGCGGGACAAGAAAGAAGCCATGGATATCGCTGCAAGACTTTCCCTCATTCCTCAGGAAATTCTCAATATAGAAAACAATAGGCTCGAACTAGAGCAAATCCTGGGTGTCATCTCGGCGCCTGTGTTTCTGGCTTCCGTCGATCCAGGTGATATACACAATCATATACTTCATCTGAGGAATGCAATCCACATTCTTGAAAACAGTAAGAGGGCGCTGCTGGAAGAACAGCAAGAGCTCATCGTGGCGGCGGCTGCCCAACCGTAGAAACGAAAATAGAAAAAGGTAGTTACTCGTCTATCTCAACGTAAATGAACGAAGTCACTTAAGTCTTCCTACTACTACTGCTCCTTCTTACTTATTTTCGTTTTTTCAGGATCTAAAGAAGAAGAGGTTTTCTTAGCGGGCGTGAATCCGGTAGCTTCTACTTCTGTTCTGTTGTCTCACTTATGAGGAGCTGGTACTTCCTGATCAAGAGTGTAGTGAGCATAAGTATTGTATTGTTCAGTATTTTCTTTTCAGGTGTGGTGTGTAGAGATATCTCATGTATCAAGTGAAGGTGTGGTGTGTAGAGATATCTCATGTATTGCCTTTATGAATAATACTTATGTATTGCCTCTTCTTCTTGTTGTAGAAGAATACTGATGTATTGCAAAGACCTGTTGTTGTTTTATTTCTTTATGTCCCTTTATGACAAAGACTTTCAGATTGTCGATTAATAAGATCTACCTCTTTCTCGCAGCAGAGTATTCGAATGGAACCGCTTTTTCGGCTAGTATTTTTGATTATCACAACACTTCTTCTTAGACTGGACTACTTATCATTGCAAGGCCGCTAGGTTTGACTTCATAAACTTTTGATTCGGCTAGGAAAAAACGGTAGGCCCATCAAATAATGATAATACGTTAGATAAGAAAAGAGATTCCATTGATATTGATATTGAGAAAAGAGATTCCTTATCTGGAGATTCTAGACATTTGTTATCTGGGGAAGTTCACTAATGAACACAGAAAAGTGATTAACCTAATGAATATTCTTATATCCTTGGTTTGTTAGCAGTTCTTGATTTGGAAGCCCATTACCTTTGATTTACATATCCTTGGTTCTTAGTGCAAAATTTTTTGGTGTTGCTCAACATGATAGCTCAATGTGTTCATCTTAAGTTCTAGGACTATTGCACGGGTACTCAAAATGCAAACTATTTCGAACTGATGTCAGTTGCAGCATTTTGATCAAATATGAAATTCAAATGATTGAAATGATTATCGTGAGTCTGCTATGGGATAATGGTCTATAGTTTGATATTGAGTTGTATCTTGGACTGAATGCTGTGTTTTAGGTACGCTCTTTTTGGAGTGGTTTGTAGTTTGTACCGCCTTCCATTTTTACATTGGACGTGCAAGTGAAATGCATGCTGTATCATGGTCAGGTCATTAGCACAGGTGTTCTTGTTCTACCAGTTGAGCTTAAAGTAGCATGCTTCTCAGTTCATGCATCATGTCAAATTGGATTTTCTACGCCTAATTTCTCTCCATTATCGAATCTTAAGCAGAACATGTGATGCATGGTGATTATAGATACAGAGCATGTTAGGTGACAAAAAGGATTGTGGAATTGTACCCGATATGTTTCGTTCCTGAATAGATTCTTACAAAACTTTGTTCTGTTGTGGTTCTTCTGACAAAATCGTTTTGGCAAAATCATAAATGTTTTCCAAGTTTCACAACTGGACTTCGGTGGCTACATGTTGTTATAAGCTGGTACCACCGATCATCCTTGTTGATGCAAACACTACTTTTACCATATCCTACTGCATTAGTTAATAATAAATCACTTTACATACCAGTTTACAGCCTCAATGACCAAAGGAAAAACAAAGTGAGGAAGGTTTGACCCGGGATTGATACCGGGTCAAAGCTTCCGAGCTAACTGGACCAATACCCTAACCCTACCCTTTTTCAGAGAATCATTCCTCCCCCACTCTCTGCCCTTCTAAAAAAGAAAATGCATTCCTTCGCACTGTGCTTTACTTTAGCTCTTATAGCACTCTTTTCCTTAATGCCTGTTGGCTCTAGCACTGTGCTCTTTTCTAAATTGACTTCAACATCAACTGAAAAATAAGAATTTCCACGCCCACCAATCACTTTCTGCGGAAGCT
>JAJUPC010000787.1:50000-79651 GCA_023614405.1 Avena insularis
AGGTACTAGTTTCAGCATTCATTCCGCAGAGGTTCTTTCACCTTTACCACTATCAGGAACATCTGGGGACCCTGTTATTCCTAAATACTGCATGAAACCCCCTTCTTTTGCATTCCACACCCGGTGTACTTTTCCGATCAGGTCCTTCTCGCTATGGCAGAATCTTGCATTTCGAATGATCGAATTGAAATATCGATATCGCTATCTGCTGGAGTCTAAAGTATCTCGGTAAGGGGAAGTAAGAGAGTTGTCAGATCGAGATAAAAGAGTCGTAGTTTAAGAAGACATATCCAACAGAAATCGCATCAACCGCCGTCTGGAATCTTCTCGACTAACCCATTCAGGAGAAGCATTCGATAAGAGAAACACCATCTGGGAAGGATCTCGCACCCACACAATAAGTCAATTGAAGCAAAAGTGCAAGTGCGCATACGGATATGACGAAACCCCCTCTTTCACCTGCACCCGCTGTTGTCTTTTTCCCAAGTACGCGAGGAGCAAAGGATTGGGTCCAGAGTGGAACTAACAGCTAGCTACCTTAGGCGTTTTCTCGCTCTGTTTTCGATTGCAAGATTCTATGAGCTGCCTCCAGATGTCCACTTCTTAGGTCATGAATGAAAAGGATAGCACGGGGAACTCACTTGAAACAGTGAATAAAAGATTGAGTCTAGTCAAGATGCAAAAAGGATTACCCACATCAAGTAGGTAAATTGTCTGAGGCCACAGCTATCTTTCGAATAAAGTATTACGACTCTATGGGCCCTGCGTGCGGGTGGCACAATTCCTCCCTACCCGAGGGTTGCGCCAAGGAGATCCTATGTCCCCGTATCTATTCCTGCCATCACATTGAATAAGTGCTAGGACTAGATTCTGATTTCGATAGTGAGAAAGCCATGTGGAAGGCTACCTAATTAGCCATTTCCTTGGCTCCGCCGCTTTATCGATCACAAAACTCGTAGTTTTAGAAACTTCCATCAGAACATAAACTAAGAAACATTGTCAGACACGCCATGAAGAGTAATCAGTTCCCCTTTGTGCTCAAACTTCATGATTTTGTTTTTCCAGTGAACCCACATGGGGCTGTGTTGTTCCAACCAATCCGCTCCCAATATCATATCATAAGCCCCGAAGTAGATGAACCAAAGTCGCTGTTCATAGCCTCCACACGCTCAAACAATCCGACTGAACAATCAGAGAATGGCTGCCTCTACCGCGCTTTCCCGACCAGTTGCGTCCATTTTCTCCAAAGTTCCGTATCGCCTTTGTTACGAGAAAGTACTAATGCTTTGTTACTCGAAAGCCGTTCCAATCAAGGCAAGAGCCAGAAGTAGACCGACTTGTAGATCGGGTAGCAATAGGCTATGACATAGCTCACTTTACCAAGAACATAGGGCGTAAGATCAAGCGGTTCTTCCACCGAAAGATGGGGATCCTGTCTCTCCACAAGGGTTCCCTTTCTATCGAACTGGCCTTGGCGAGTCGCTTTAATTCCACTGGAGGGTTGTAGCTAGACCAATTCTCTACATTGTTATTATTGTCCTCCCGACCGATCGATCACATCCTAAACTCTGTATGTCAAGCTAAGAGTAACCATAGTCTCAGCAAATAGATAGTCTCCTTCCTTTGTTACCGGTCTTCTTAGAATGCCGGGCCACGCCCAGAAGTTTCCCTAAGTGACATGGCTAATAGGAATATTACAGATTGCCTCAGCGTCCATTTTAGATTCCCGTCCATATCTGTTACGGTTTGTTTCCTAGAGCAGCACTTAGGAGCAGTTGGAAAATAAACCACTTTCAACACCCGGGCGCTAAGAGACATAGGATCTTGTAGAATCCGCCAGGCTTAAATGGTGCAAGCAGATTCTCAATTTCAATGTCTCTAAATCCCATGCCTCCCGTATACTTCGGCATCGTCATCAAGTCCGACGAGACCCATGCCGTTTTCTCCATTCTTGCTGCTAAACCAGAACGCTCTAATCAGCGACGTTATGTGCTGATACAAACAATCCCCTCGGTAATTTGAAGCATGACATAGAATATGTAGATACGGCTTGGACAAGAGACACTTTATCAATACACTTCCTTTCCCCCCACCGACAAAGTCTTCTCGATCCAACCTTGAACACGTTTCCACCGACGAAAAAGAAAAGAGAACAATTGGAGATCATCTTCCACTTGTCCTTTTACCACCGCGGTGACTCTTAGCCCATAAACCCAGACAAAGCCATAGACCATTTAGTAGCGCATCGCGAAGGAAAAAAGTCGCGCATCCTTACCTTTTCATATTTGTAACGTTGACAGACCGAGGAAGACCGTATCCTGGTGTTAGGAGACCGGTCTTGCTGATCAAACATTGTACTTACTGTATTAGTATTTATGCAGCCCTGTCCATCTGGTTGGAGCAAAAAAAATGAGCAATGCATCACAAGGCGGAAAAACCTATTTGCAAAATCCAATCTTTCCAATAGAATCAGCCCGAACTGAGACTTAGGTAATAAGCAAAACACGAAGAAGAGTAGACTCGACTATAAAGGAGGACGAATCGAGACCGCTTTCTGGTTGAAGGGGAGAAAAAGTACTCAAGTTGTCGTAACTTATGCGGGTGCCAATCGACCTTTACAAATGCTGATAAAGTGGGTTGTGGCTCACCCTAAGGGGCTTCTGGCTGGTGCTTCTGCCAAGTTTTTGTTCTGGCTCCAGCAATAACATCGAGGGTTCTCTCCCAAAGCGCTTACTTGTAGCAGCCCTAAGGAGTCTTTTGAAGTGCTCGCATTCGTAGGCTCCGGCTGCGGCTAGAAGGCAGTTCTCAGAATTTTAGGATGATGGATTTCTTATTCACAAGCTAGATCGTATTATAAAGGAACGAGGCGCATCTATAGTAGGTGGGTCCCAGCTCTTCACGAGGGTCAGTGCGGCTTTAAAGCTCCTAAGTCGTCCACTATACAATAAAAGAATCGAAGCCAGAGGAAACAAGTGAAGGTGGATCAGCGATTCCTGTTCAGGTGGTTCCAAAACTAGAAACTATTCCTCTACTCGCTATGCACAAAAAACCTTAGAAAATAAGTATAGTCTAGATCGTACTCATGAAACTCATATAAGAACAAGGTATGGAAATTCATCTTTACAGATCGGAGGAAGAGTAGGTTATTCAGCCCGAGACTCGAGATGATCGATCTTGAAATGATAAGAGAAGGACCCACCCCTATAAATAAACTATTCCAATGACTTTGTTCGCTTCCCCTGAGGCAACGGCTGTACTCGGCACACAGACCTGGCTTATGAGCAGGATTTCTCAGCCAAGTGCGTATGGTTGCTACCTGTATTCTGATAGGCCACTTAATGACACTGGCTCCCAGTTATTGACTTATGAAGAATGGCTTCTCGATGGAAGAGAAACAATAATAGGAAAATAGGAAGCTGCAATCTGAACCTAAAACTAGACAAAAGGAGAGAGATTGGCTCAGTTCAGTAGGAGGAATTTCTACCGATTATTGAGTGGTTTGTTTCCTTTCCCCTGAAAGGTCAAATGGTTTATTTGCACCTGTAGTGGGACACCTCTCCCAGCTCTTAGGTTCAAGCAGGAAACTATGTTAAGGAGCTGATCCGAATACAGATACAAGGCCCCCACTCATAACAACGAACGGTGAGCTTTCCCACTAGCCTTCACAGGAGCAGCACAATCATGGCCAAAAACAAAACAAAAAAGATCGTAGTACGAGAGAACCAATGGCATTTATCTATTCTAAGTAGTTTCTTCTTTTCTTTTTAGAGGACCTGGCCAACTCTAATTCCAATGCTGCAATCCTATTGGTTTACTGAATGAGGGTGGGTAGACCGAAACGCTGAAGTGTTGTTATTTACTTCCTTCGATAACATAGATTGTCCACTCTTATGCCCCATGCATAAAAATGGCTTGTGCTTTAGTTTCGAATAAAAGAATCGAAAAAAAGTAGGTGGATCGGGATCGCTATTACGAGTATTCGAGTTCTTGTTTTCCTTTCCTTGGAAAAGGAATTATTTCATGAGAAGTGCACCGGTAGAAATGTGACTAAATATGATCTTGATCCATAGCTCGGACACCTGGGACCATACTATTACGATGATGCTGGAACGTATGCGATGGGACCTAGAGATCAGCATAATGGAAGAAGTGACTCCTGAGATGAGAGTATCATATCGATCTAGTATCTACTTTTCACGGGAGAAGGATCACAGGAGCGATTTTTTTTATAGTCAGTCTGGCTGCAAGCAGGCTAAGTCCAGGCAATGAAATTCTGTTGGGACATGCCCAAAGTGGCTTTTGCCAGAAGAAGCTGCGGGATAGGGAAAAATAGGCAGTTAGAGAACCCCATTGTTCGAGAATAACTTGCAGTCGAAGGAACGAAAGTATGCTCGACTGAAAGGAGAAGGAATTAAGGCTTGCCCTTACTCTATTCTTATTTCTCACTCCTTCGTCCATCATACTCCCTGCACTCCCCAAACTCTATGGGTTGCGTTAGCTATACGAGCGAATTGGCTGTTTCGAGCGCGTAGCAATGCGAGATAGAAGATTGAGCTTGCATGCAATAGCTATAGGTTAGTGAAAGTAGGCACGAGTGGAGGGCACTAGTAGCCTTATCACGTCAGGTAGCTTGCTATCCGAACAACTACGATATACTAATCTTCGATACAACTACGCCTATCGGCTTACGGCCAAGACCACTTTCAGATAGAGAGTCATGGGCTTCTATCAAGTACTGGAGGCAAGCTCGTCAACTAGTACATAGCCATAGCATAGCTATGATGAGTCCAAGGTTTACGCATCCTATTTTCGCCTGCATATCTTCTCAATCAGCTTCCGAACAAGACGACCCAGCGCAACACTACGCCCTATTGCAAGCGTTGTAAACAATATATTAGGAAAGTGAGGCAAGCAAGCTCACGTAACTACATTCACATATCTTACGTAAGTTAACAAAGCGAAAGCAACTCTACTTATCTATCTACTTCACACATGATAAGTTCTGTTAGGAATAGAATATCTGGGCTTGCAATAGATCAGTTCTAGGCATTACATTAGTTGCATCATTAAGCAAAAAGGAGCATCAGAGGTTTTTTCTTTCCGAGTTGCGTGCTACTTCTTCCGATGAAAAGTAACGAATTGATCGATTTGCGGTAACAGCAAGGATCGGTATATGGTAGTCCTCTGGTAGGAAGAGGTTGCTTGCAAGGCTAGACTAAGCACACAAGCTGTATACCAACGATTCTTGTGGCGTCTAGTGCCAGCAAGGGCCCTATTAGCTTACTCACTGCGTACTTAAATAATAGTTGGTTGCAAGAAGAAATGCGGTAAATAGGAAGCGTTCGCCGACTTTGATAGGCAAGGCAAGAATAAGAAATAAGGGGAACAGTAGGTGTGTTAGTATCTTTTCTTCTTGGCGAGTTCAATACTTTATGTGGTTTGAATGCATCAAGGATTCCTTGTTCTTTGGAAGGGAATCCACTTCTCCTCCTACCGAAGACTGAAGAGTAAACCTTGCATTCATTCTCTAAGGATTAACAAGGTTAGGAATAGGCTATAGGCTCGACTGCAAGGAGAGAAGGAAGCAGCTTGACTTTCACGACTATCAGGGCACCTACTGAACTAGATGCAACTCAAAAGAAAGCTCCAACTCTATCTAGTGAAGGTTTAGGCTTTCTTCGGACAAGCTTTTTTCTTTCCTTGCGTCTCTGACTTCTGCTTCTGCTAGGTGAAGAATGAGACTATTTAAAGGCTTATTCGAGCTAGTCTAGTAGGCATCGCTTTCTATCGGAACCGTTAGCCTCGCCCCATTCAAAAAGCTATCAATCTGATTCCCGAAGTCAAAGTCAAGCTTCCCCGCCTGGCAAGAGTGAAACTCTCTCCTTGACGTATTGATGGTTCCATCCTCTCTTAGTCTTGGCTCTGCCTCGTACTACCTTTGCTCCTAACTACCTAACGCCGAGCTAAGTGCCCTCCTTTCCATCTCCGTCTTAGTAGAGCTTCCACCTCCTTTCAGTTGAAAAGCCAGTTCTTCCGAGCGGGAAGTCTTATGAATCTGAATTGTCACTTCTTTATTTTATGACTTCTTGTATGAACAAAGCAAAGTGGAAAAAAGCCTTTTTGAACTTCAATTGATAAGGAAAGCGGGAAAGGTCCGATACAAAGGAAAGGGTTGCGAGGCTTAACGATTTTGAATATAGCAGTTGAGGTGGCACCTGTTCCCCCGGGGCAGGGGTATATGCCCGTAGCTTTCTTCTGTCACTTGTGGAAGGTATGGCGTGATGGCTAGAATATACTCTGAAATATCACTGTACATAAATCGCACTGAGGTCACTCGAGAAGTAGCGGAAAAGAGGGACCCTTTTCTTTGCCTAAAGAAAGTTTGCATGGTGTCTTTTCTTTTTGTTGAGGTGCGCCAGCGGCGAGCAGTTGTATGACCTTATGTTCTACTATGTTGGCAGGTCACAGAGGCCACGAGCGAGTGAGTTAGGTAAAAGACACTAAGGTAACAGATATATATTCACTGTACTCTAGAAATGGAACTCGAAAGTGGTTAGTATTTCTGATTTTTCCCTAAAGAGATCCTTTTAGATTAGGTACTTTTTTGATTTTTTCTCGACTCCATGGATAATGAGTTTCGATGTATTGGGCGTTTCCGTTTAGAAATAGAAGCTTTTTCGTGCTTGCGAGCATTGGAATGGCCTGAATGGAATGAATATTAAGATAAATAAAAGAAATAAAATAAACCATTGATAAAGTTATTCATTCTTATATTAATTTCCTATACTTGACCGAACTACTTCCAATTCCGTTATTTCAACTACACCAAATGATCTTTCGAATTGGTCAAGACTCTCCTGTTTATGGCCCCCTTCTATTCTATATGGTACCTGTTGTTGTTTCATTGAATTTGCTTCAGGCTCGCGATTCTACTTTGATCGTTATGGATTGGTACCAAGATCAAGTCCTAGGCAAGCGGACCTAATTTTCACAGCCGGTACGGTAACAATGAAAATGGCTCCTTCTTTAGTGAGATTCTATGAGCAAATGCCTGAACCAAAATACGTCATTGCTATGGGAGCTTGTACTATTACAGGGGGAATGTTCAGTACGGATTCCTATAGTACTGTTCGAAGTCGATAAGTCAATTCCTGTGGATGTCTACTTGCCGGGCTGCCCACCTAAACCGGAGGCGGTTATAGATGCCCTAACAAAACTTCGTAAGAAGATATCGCGAGAAATAGTTGAGGATCGAACTCTATCTCAAAAGAGAAATCGAAGTTTTACTACCAGTCACAAGCTTTATGTTCGGCGCAGTACTCATACTGGAACTTACGAGCAAGAATTGCTCTATCAATCACCATCTACTTTAGACATATCTTCAGAAACTTTTTTCGAATCCAAAAGTATCCTACAAATTAGGAAGGGCTCTTTTGTGCAGAAAAAGAAAGAGCAGGGCAATCTTTCAAACTTGCATTCGAAATGTGAAATATTTATACAAAGGGGGAGAGATCAAGACAATGCAGCAGGGTTGGTTATCTAATTGGCTAGTCATGAGGTGGTTCATAGATCTTGGGATTCCATTGCTGTCATTTTATATGTATATGGTTACGTTCCCAATGTGCTTATGACGTAGCACCTGGTGGATCTTTAGCTAGCGTGTATCATCTTACGAGAATACAGTATGGTATAGATAACCCAGAAGAAGTATGCATAAAAGTCTTTGCCCAAAAGGATAATCCTAGAATCCCGTCTGTCTTCTGGATTTGGAGAAGTGCCGATTTTCAAGAACGCGAATCTTATGATATGGTGGGAATCTCTTATGATAATCATCCACGCCTTAAACGTATCCTAATGCCTTAAAGTTGGATAGGCTGGCCCTTACGTAAGGACTATATAACCCCCAATTTCTATGAAATAGAAGATGCTCATTGAATGATAAGAAATTCATGCTCACTTATACAACACAACTCCAGATTTGATTCAAGTCAAGGAAGATTTTTACGTTCTGTTCCTAGACGAAACGGAATACCTATTATATTCGAATTCATTCCTATTATACGGGTCCAGATAGACTGAGCAAAAAAGGGCTTCATTTCGATTCTCCAATTTGGAAAATCACATATTAATTTCCTTCGTATGAACTGCAAAATACGATGACTCAAAGAAGTTCCCTACCACGAACTTTGTACCGCGCGCATTACTTAGAACAACTAGGAAAGTAAGATAAGCAAGAAATCCAAATATTCGGAATAGCGGAATAAGAAATGCAAAAATGAAGAAAAGGGAACCTAATCTCACCTCCTTCTGTACCATAAAGAAAAGAACCTGAGATTTTGACCCACCCTTCTCTAAAAAGAAAAAGAAGTGTCTCTATTTAGAGATTTCTCTACTTAGATGAATAAATCATACTCCATCTATATTATTCACTAATATGTATCCCAATCCATCTCGAGTAATTTGTATCAATACCTATTCGGTAGATCCTTTTTTCTGTGCCAGGAACCAGATTTGAACTGGTGACACGAGGATTTTCAATCCTCTGCTCTACCAACTGAGCTATCCTGACCATTTATTGTGCATCATCCTAGTAGAGTACTTGTATCTATGTCAATTAAAGGGACTAAAAAAGAAAAAAGTATTCTAAAATTGGACTTAGTAAATATAAGGATAATGATATGGATTGTGAATGACTTACTTAATAATAGGGATGACTTGCCTATACTATAATATGTTCATTTGTATGAATGGGATAAGATCGGGGATCGTCACTGACTTAGAACTTTCTACTTTTTAAAGTAGAGACTTAACTGACTGGGTAAACTGTTTGCGGGCAAATCCTAAACTATTGCATTATTTTTTGGAAGGTCCGACGCAAATGAATTGATAATCCGACATGAATTCACTTAACCAGCATTTGATAGATTATCCAACCCGGATTCCGGCGAAAAGACTGGAATTCTAGGAGGACTATAATGAGGAGGACGACAGACCAAATCACGATCTACTAAAAGGAGAAATGGTGGTTCGAGTCCACGTCGTGAGATTTCGAAGAATAGGAATTTCATGGCCATAATGTGCTTTTTTTCCTCGGATTCATTGGAACCCTCTTTTTCCTCGCGAAAATGGTTCCTGTAAAGCAAACTAAGAGCGGGGAAGGAACTAGGGCGGGCATAAGCTCACCAATTAGGATGCGTGATTGACGCATCTTTTTTTTCAAATGATCAGGGCTTTTCCTTTGGGGCTGGGAGGGTAACAACCAGGGAAGGGCACCTGCTCTCCAATTTCGATTCTTTGTTATCCGTACCGAACTTATCTGTTCCAAACGCGAGAGTCATTCTTTCGATTCAGTAGAGCGATAATCCATATTTTAGGAGTATACTGGGCGAATTCTTCTAAGAAATAAGAAAAGTAGGGCAATAGTTGACTCTTCACACTTACCCCATCTCAGCTTTCATTGAAAATCGCGTCAATAAAATGATCAAAAACCACCGGGTCGAGTTCGCTTCTCCCTTCCTTTTGGTGTTTAGGATGTGAAGTTGATATAAGAAGAGAGGAAAGGGGAACTGCTTGACAAGACTAGCTAGGCTGACCTTCCAGCCATACTCCATCCAAAGGCCCACGAACGGAAGTGCTAAAGGTTTCATGTGATGCTGACCTCAATGAACCTCGAGAATTCGTTCATCCCTTCGCTCCGAGGATTGGTCGAGTACTTGGCCACATGCATGAGTAGGCCTGTTGCCGGGATGTCCCATTAAAAAGGCAGGTCCCATATTTGAAATAAGAAAATCAGATCAGATAGCGCTCAAGAGGAGAGTCTCCATACGAGAAATCCTTCACTCGCAGGGAATTCAAATAGATGTGTTGAAGATCATCAAAGAAAGGAAAAAGACTGAATTCGATCCATCTCCTCCCTTTTCTTTAAACCAAGAGCTACTCCTCCCTTTTCTTTTTTGATTTCATTTCAATACGATTTCGTTTGTGTTCATGTTTTCAATTTAGAACCCCACGGGAGTGAATAGAAAAAAGCAAAATACCCCTGTGATACGCCTTCCTTTACCTATTTCTAGATAGATTGATGTTCAATGGAGGGAAACTTGCCATTCCTTCTTTCCTTTGAAATTGTACATGTTTTTTATTCTTAACTAATTGTATCCTTTTTGTTCCCATCGAGCTTTCTTGCCTAGTGACTAAGGATTTTCACACTTGTTGTGTCTAGGCTGCTAAGATTTTCTCATAAAACACTAACAGAAGTGTTAGAGGGATTGATTCACTTTCGATAAGAATCCAAAGCAAGTTCCCTATACTACCTTCTTTCCCTCCTCTGTTTCTGTCTTTAAGAGGCTGTGCATCCGGCAGGAATCGAACCTACTTTTTGACCCATTTTGTCTTTCTAGGTTGGTGGGCGCTTTCACCATTCAGCCATGGATGCTTTAGCGAGTGAACTAGGTTTTTATTTGAGAGCGAACTAGGTTTTTAGTGGTATTCCTTCTCGAGCTTCTATTTCTTCCGTTAAGGGAGATTCGGGAAAAGATGGAATAGGAAGACGTGTTTCCAGAACGAACAAGATACGGGTAGAGAAGGGGAAGTTAGCAAAGTTAGACAAGATTGGAATGGGCATAGGAACATGTATTGATGTACCAGATCGGCTAATGCTCCCAGGTTGATGCGATGTATTCCACCAGTTGACTGGAGACTTTATTATTGGTATATCGATCGGTCCAGCACGGATTGAAATAGGAGCCGGTTCGACAGGAAGCTTTTGAAAACGCAGTGCACCCAGGTAAATAAGGAACAAGATGAATACAGAAGTTAAACGAGCATCCCACACCCGAAAGGTACCCCACATAGGCCTTCCCCGAAACCCCCCAGTCACTAACGTAAACAAAGTAGAAAAAGCACCAATTTCTGTACCGGTTCCGGAAGAGCGAAGAAAAAGGGGATGTTTTGTTAATGGGAACAAGGAACTGTTTATAGCTGTCGCGATATAAATAACTATACTCATCCGAGCTGCAGGAACATGTACATACGAAATACGAGAATTTCCACCTTGTTGAAGATCTGGTGGTGCTACCCGAAGACTTAAATGAATAGCCATCGCTGTTAAGAACAACCGAGATCCAATGAGAATTTGCGCGTAGCTTTTTGTCTTTGACATAAAAAAATAAGGTTGTAATAACGAAACTGACATTTTGTTTTCCTTGCCTTGCAAGTGGAACAAGAAAGACTATCTAGTTATTTTGATTCTATAAACAATCAAAGGATTTCCATGGAATGACGGAATTCCCCTTGCTTAGTTTTCGCTCCGCTCGTGCGTGGCACTCCTTGCTTGCGGAGCGGCATATCGGAAAAATCAGGATTGACTTTCTATACGGGCCCGTCCCCTCTTACCCCTAACTAACAATTATGCTGCTCTCGCCTTTTTTTAGTCTTATCTTTCAAAAATGCACTACTAATTTTTACGGCCTCCTTAGTCACCCTATCCACTCTCGTCCTGTTTTCGGGTGGGGAGGAGGATATTTCGATGATTTCTCCCTCCGTAGGTGGAAAACGCGTGGGTGAGTAGAGTCTGTGCTTTGCTTTGGGGGGCACCGGCAAGAAGCTTCTCGGCCACCCTACTCTGACTTGATTAGCTACTAGTAACTAGGATCGTTCAAACAGTCAGTCAGCAATGCGTACTTCTTTCCTAGTTGAGTGGATCTGCGTAGCAGAGCCCAATCTTCTACCACAAGCTCTGACCTGACTTGTTGTACTTGATTCTATTTACGTGGGTGAATCCTTGGATAAGGGCTTTCATCCCATAAAAGAGAAGTGAGTCCGCATGTCGGCAAATGATTTGGAATTGGAATTGGCTACAGAGGAAACCGAAGCCCTAACTCCCCATTCTTTCTATCTTACATCGCCATCGAGCCCTGGCTGTAGAGTCACTGGTTTCTAATCGCAATGGATTTCTGTTTTCTTTACCTTATTTTGATCGTTCAACCCTGATCTGGATAGATAGCTCGGCTTCTATTAGCTGAGAATGGTTTTGTCAAGGAGCTATACAACAACAATGAACTCACTTCTGATCAAATTGGATTGGATGAATCGGTAATCTTTCTCTGTCTTGTGAGAGAGAGTCACTTGCTGTATTGAGAGCGGGTGGGTGACATGCATTAAGCGAAATCAGTTGTTATGTTTTTGATCTTCTTTGCGCGAGAAGACCCTTGACTGAGGAGACGTGTTTGGCTTGGATGATGCCGCTATGGTCATCTATATGATTAGACCGCTACCGCTCTGAGTTCTTAGTTTTGCGGCAACCCTTTCACTAAGAACATTTTTGCCATTAACGAAATGCCACTATTCCACAATGCTTCTTTGATTTATGTGTAGAAGCGGTAGTAGTGAAGAAAATGGAGGGAGAAGAAAGAAAGCGATGTGACACGAGAATAGATCACATCCGACAGCCAGCCATGCCATTAGATAGATCCGCTCTGAGTCTTCTGCAGGATGAGATCCGCTTGGTCTTGTGATAGGGGCTTGAGGAGGAAGAAGAGGGGATTTCTGAAAAAAAGAATGAATCTCCTTATTTATAGGGAACAGGACGTGTGACTTCCTCAAACGAATGTGGCTTTCGTGATAAGGCAAATCCTTCGTTCGGTACAATAAACATATTGAATCTACGCTCGCTCGGCTCGGTGCTGAATGAACTCCTTCATTGATTCCGGGCTGCTCGTAGGGGGACTGTGAAAGCAAGCGTAGGAAGTCCGATGGGTAAAAAGGGGAAGCAGGAAAGGGTTCTGATGTGAATTCTTCTTGTTTGTATATCTATCTCAGCCCTTGCTTGAAAACCTCAAAATTGACTTGCATCTTCCCTTATCACACTACATTTTCTCTTCCTTATTCCATTTCACTGAGCTAAGCAACACTTTTGCACGTATTCACCCGAGATATTCTAGAAATTGGTCATATTGATCTGTCGTCTTGTTCTCGATAGGAACTTGCTGCTGTCTTGGTTGGTTTGAGAGCAGGCACTGTCTATATATCCAAAACCGGAGGAGGGTTTGGATCACAGACGATCGGAGATTTTGGATTGAGATGGATGGTTGTGCTTGAAGTTACGAGTCGGGTAATGCTAAGTTGAATTTAAGATCCGTTTCATCCTCTTTCAGCAAAGGAAGTTGGACTTTAGTTAGCTAAAAAAAGTACCAGTAGCCTGTCTGTGCCCTTTGAGTCTATAGCCGCCAAATCTAAAGATTCCTTAAGTTGTCGTACGGCTTCTTTTTCTTCTTTTGTCAATGATCGGTGACAATGAATGCTACGAATGTTCGCTTCCACTAATTTAGTCTAAGAATTGTGAGGTGCCCATAGCTTCCCGGAAAGAAGAAGAGTCATTGTCGTTTCCTGACCGATATGAATGCACATATTTACCCTCGCCTCGGGAAATACCACCAGTAGAGTCTGCAGAAGGTGTCGTTCAGGAGAGATGCTGGGCTCTAGATATGCGAGTGAGATACCCGCCCTCGGTCATGACCTGGGTTGAAGAAGGAATCTATGTTCTTAGAAGCAAAGAAAGAACTCCGGTATTCCGACCTTAGATTTTTGCTCAAAGAACGAATAAAACCCCTTGTCGAAGCCCTTTATGATAAGCTTCCCTGGATCTGGGAAGTTTCTCTTTCACGGTATTGAGATCGTTTGATCGATTTCCTTGATTTGATCGCTACTTATTGGCGTGCGCTCAAAGGATACAAACAGGGATTCGCAAACAAAAAAAGGAATTCGTAGTCACTTTTTCCTGTCGCGTAAAAAAAAGTCTTTACGCGAGAGCAATAGCGGTTGGGATACATCTATCTCTTCTGAGCAACCTCTTTTGGATTCTTAAGACCACCCTTGCAGTAGGATACCATCTGCTTTGGGTTCTTTATTATCTCCTTCGAGGGATTTTTAGGATCGTTCATTCCGCCACTTTTTGGCTTTTACTGTCTACTTTTCTCAGGGAGATGGTTAAGGACCTAAGAAGATAGAGGAGAGTAGGACCACTTCGAAGTCAATGTGTTAAACATAGTGTGAGTTAGACAGATCCCCCTTCTCAAATAGAGAAAGAAGAACCCTATCGCCTAAAGAGTGCTGGAATGTAGTGAACCATACCGAGCTTTTCAGAGACGGTCAACACAAGAAAGAACAATCTAGAAGCGCCATGGAAGCTGAAGATTCGAGAGAGAGTGAATTGATCATGGTACAAAGAACCGTCAGTTAAGGCACGATGAGGAACTACTGATAATGGTGGGATAGCAGGCAATGCACATATTTGCTAGAACCTGTGTCCTTTTTCGACTTCCACGCCCCCCTAGCCTATTCTCTTTGTTTTGTCATTTTGAATCGGGACAGATCCTTCCTTCTGGTTGAAATGAATGAATTACCACGCTTTCCGCCGGCTAATCTCTTTTCTTTGAGCCGGTAGCTAAAAGAAAGTCCTCGCCTGCTCTTAAAGACGATGGATTAGAAGAAGCATCGGTATTGATCTTGATAAACTCGGTGTAGCTATCCAAGCAATATTCAGTAGGTCTTTCTTATCTTAGTAGATAAGCTAGCGAGAGAGTGTAAGGATCTCTTATACCTAGTCCGGGTTCAGCTTGGTCTTTCTTAAAAGAGGTTTCCTGAGTAGCAAGTGCATAAGAAGAAGGATGAAAGTCCGTCACATGGTGCAAGACCCTGTAATAATCTGAAATATCCCTGTACGTAGTAGGCATAAAAGAAAAAGTAAACCTATTCCTTTTCCAAGCACAGAGACCATAGAGAATAATCAAATAGCGAAGGCCAAATGGAGAGTAAAGGAAAATAAGGTCATTCTTCTGTCTAGCTTCTGGTCGGTGCCCCGGATCCCTACGCTACGAGCAGAGGATGAGAAAATCCGCTAGGCCCACCCTAGGCCTACTTTCTACCTCTTTCCAGCACCTTAGGCAGTAATGGAGAGTGTCCCGGAAAATCAATATATCGAGGTTAACCGAACCAAGAATTTCGAGCTTCCTTCCAACCAATGCCTCAAGGCAAATCTCTAGTATTGGTATCGGGGGCCGGTGTCTAGGGATAGGAGCCGTCAAAAGGAAAGGCGAGAAGCCCTGGCTTTGATGACATCCCGACCTGTAGAAAAAGGATCAAGCAGAAGGAAGTAGTAGCGGGACAGTCCTTGCAAAACAGAGTCCTAAAAAAGGAAGTGGGTTCACTTAAGATAAGAGCCCAACCGTTCGGCCATTGGTTTCAGCACTGACCGTAAGTCTGAATCTGATGAAACTTAAGTGCCTTTTACTTTGGTTCGAACGCTATCTTGCCTCATCCACAGCTTCGCTAGATTTCTTTGATCTCGTGCATTTGCAACGCGGTGCTCGTAATTTCCCCAAGAGGTTGCTATGGCTTGGAGGCTCATCAGGTCTAACGGACTTTCGTCCTTCGACTCCTATAGGCGGCTTCGCTATCGCTCCTGACTTAGTATAGAAACCGGTATAAAAGACAAGTGCTCACCCTCAACTCCAAGGAATGGGAGTGAAATTCATTCCATTCCGTATAAGTAAGTTGATATGATAGGCTTTTCGGCACATCCTATGAAAGGCTCTCACCTAGCCTAAAACTTTGACCCAGTGCTGGTACATTCTACAGTGGGAACCACCAGCCCCAATTGCTTATCCATTCAGTATTGGGTGCCATACCGTTTGTTTTCTAGAATCTGGTATCCGCTATGTACCTTTCTCTAGTCTCGGCGGAGTCACCTACTTACCTTTCCAAGTCCTCTTCAGAAACAGATGTAGGCGCTCGTGTGTCCACTAAGCGGTTCTTCTTTGGCTCAATTCCTGTGATTGATTCCCTTGATTGCTAACTTACTGGTACGTCTTGCCTATCTGGATACCGTACGTATAGGTATAGATGAGGACAGATTTCCTTTCTTTTTTGAGTAGGCCAACGAGCAATCTTCTCGGAACTCGACCTGGGACCACATTGATAAGCTGAGCTAAATGAGCCTGTTTTGCATGAATGAGTAGTTTTTGACAATTTAGATGTACCGACTCGCTCTCCGCTCATCAATCCTAAACTCTGAACCTACTCGAACAAACGTCCCAATGTCAGCCTTATAAAAGTAGATCCGATTTCTTGACCAAGGAAATGACAAGAATTCTACCTACCTCAGTCAAGAGGGACACCATGTTCTGGAGCTGGAAAGAGTTGTCTAAGGGTTGGTTCGATTGGACCCAAGGTAAGCAGAATCACAGTTTTCATACTCTTTTTCTGGAGTAAGACCCAAGAAAAAGGAAAACCTTGTGGGCAAGCATCCAGGTATGCTTGTTGCTTGCTCAACTATGCCATTTGAAAGGAATGAAACGCATGAGCCCTGGCCAAAGATGAAGCAGACGGTGCACGCCCGGGTGTCAGACTCCCATTCTATTACCCCTTTTTAGTGCCCTTTTGTAAGTAGGATTGGATAAACAACATCTACTACCAAACTCTTTCGTCTTGAGCTCTAGGTGTGATAAATCCACTAGATACGAGAAGTCATTCTCGATCTTTTATCAAGGCTTGGGGATGCAGCGGCAATATGGTAGCGAGGTAGCTCCGCCTCATTTCTATTAATTTCAAGCAAGAGTTGCCGGATCGGCAGATACAGACGCAGATGCAGATATCAGGAACATAAGACTACACTAGATTCGGGAACAAGCAAACTGTTCGGATGGGGTCTCAAAATCAAAACTTATATCCGACCGCCCAGTGATTTTTATAGCAATTCCCTTGCTTTGATTTCTTTTACTCCGCGCTCTTAGCTGCTCATGTCACTCTACTCCTCTATGCTCTAGCTATTTCCTTATGCTTCTCTTTAGCTTGCTGCGCTCCCTTCACTTCATTTCTTCTTATAAGGCTGAAGCCTCAAACAACTGTCTACTTGTTATTAGCTCTGCAAGCCTTACAGCGTCCTTCCCTATTGTCTTTATATGGCTGACTGCGCAATGGCTCGTAGCTGACATACTGTCTTTTGGGTTCCGCTTATTGTGTCAATAGATTACTTCAAATATGCCTGTTGGATTAGGGTGACTCAGTGCAATTTCCTTAAGCGGGTGACTTTCCTTATGCTTTGAGCTAGGCCTTCAAGCAGGGCGAAGCAAGCGATAGAGATGAGGAAGCTAATCCATAGGTGAAAGCGAAACCGACATACCTTAAAGTCTTGAAAAGGAGCCTGCGACACTTGTCTGTGGCCGGATGCCTATATTTCATTCGTCTTGCTATATGAGTGTAGAAGGGTTGTTTTAGATTAGGTTCCCCCTCTGTTGATGGTCCCGGGCTCTCCTCTTCGGCTTGCTTGATTCGATTTGTTATGGTTGCAACAATCAGTTGAACTGGTTTACTTGGTTTTGTTCCTTCGCTCTACCCGGGTAGAGCTCACTCTAAAGCATACTTCAATTGTTTAGTGGACGACTTAGGTGCCTCAAAACCTAAAGTAGTTTTAGGTTCGGATTGCTCTCCCGGAAGACCGTAGATTTCTCACTTTCGCTTATAAATAGGGTGGGTCCAATAAAGTTTATCAAACCTCCGTATTTTTCGGCCGAGGATGAAGTTCAGTCAAAGGTTCATGCGGATGCTATCACAAGGATAGGATCCGCATCAACCTATTGAACTACACGGCCGATATTCTTATAATTAGCACAAATCGTACGAACTCGTCAAACAACTATTCTTAGTTCCCAGAGCTCCTTGTACTATGGCCTGTTGGAAAACCCACTGGAGGAGATCACTGCAACGGCGGGCTTCTTGCTACGGCACACTTCTCATCGCACTAAATCCCTCTTCTTTACGCCAGAAGGAAACTATCTCATCTTAAATTCGATCAGCTTAAGCCACACTCTGAACTTCTAAATACTCTGGTATCTGCCCAACCACCTCAGCCTGGAATCCACTTTCCACTTGTCCTCCATATGCTCGGGTCTGCTGTTTGACCAGTATCTAATGCTATTTCTTACTTCGACCAGACGGGCACTAACGCATTACGCAGTGAGATCGCCTACTCCTCTCGAGGTCTATACCTTTCCTAGTGGTGAGCAGAGCCCTCGTCCCATCAATAACCGGCTCACCTGAGACTGGAATTCCTATTCAGAGACAAGCCGTAGTTTCTTTAGTGATCGAACGCTATCTTGCCTCATGCAGCCCCCAACCAAGCTCAATAGTTATAGATAATAAGAGAGAATTTGGTTTGCACTTTCCATTACTACCACTTCTAAAATAATTTCGAAATTCGATGTAGTCACCTGAGGTCAAGACCTATTCTCAATGAAAAGCGATTGGTCGGAGAAGCCCCCCCTAGTATTGAGAATGAAAAAGTGGATTCATTCCCCAGGCGTGTGTGTGTGCTTTCCACGGGCCTGATCTCGATTTCTTCTTAAGCTGTTATGTCCTCCGAAGTGAAGTGGATTGGTCGGAAGCTAGACTCCAACAGCATCGATACTCAAATAACCGGCTCTGATACATGGCTTAGTCTACTACAAAATTCCCAGGGCGAAGACCAAGAGCTGGAGATAAGAACGGAAGAGGAGAAGGATCGGACTGATCGATTGGAATAATTGGTCAAAGCCTTAATGCATATGCTCGGGTCATGCCTTATGGTTTACCTGGGGCCGGGCTGATGGATCGCATGCTTATAGGATTTGTTGATAGCATGGCTTGCCTCACTACATAAATGGTTGATGGATTCAGGTTAGCCACATACTAAGGTTAGCTGGAACAAGAAGCGGCGAGTGGTCAAACAAGTTCTGTCGAAAAAGATAGCTCGGATTCGATCGCTACCTTCGTGGCACAAGCACGAACTCTAAACTTCTTTGCTTCTGGTAAAGAAAAAGAAGGAAAACTAAGCCATTATTTATCAGTCAACTCTGCCAAGGGCAGCACTCCAACTACGACAAACCTAAGACCAGCTTTTCTTACTTCGTCCGGAGCCATTTGCTTTTCCTTCGAACCGTCTCCAGAACCAGAGCCCCAATCCTTTGCTCCCGCTCGCGCATTCCCTTTGTTCTAAACCAATCCAGAATCGAATTTCATTCTGTATAATCAAAAAAAAAGAACACTTGGATCTCGTCTTGCTTGCTGGGAGAGAGGAAGCTCCCGGACCACCTTTTCAAGCCAGATAGCTAGACTCTGCAATGATACCGGCGGACGAAGTACCTATCCCTGTTTTTCGTTCTATTGAAATCCTGCGTCGAGCCGATGTTTCATTGATCGATACCGGGCACATCCATCACATCAACTATTGCACTTTTCATACGCATTTATTGACGGACCGGTAAACTAGACCCGAAAAACTCCTATTTTGAAAACGAAAGACCCATCTAAGATGGCGCAACGCTATGACGAGCGTTCTCACAGGCCGGCACCTCGATGCATCCGTCTCCAGAGTTGTACACCTCTTTATTTCATAGGAAGGCCGAGGCCCTTTTCAGAACCAGCCCATGATAGCAGGATCCTGACCTAACCCGAAGCCTGAAGGTCCAACGACCCACACAAAATGGCTGATCAAAACGCGGAGTGGCCGTCTCTTGAAAAGAGGCTCACTTTTTCCCTATATCTAGAATGGAAAGAACTACTATTTTAGAGACAAGCAATGACTGGACTCTTAGGCTCAACAGGAAGGGGGGGGTAGAGGTGGAAGCACTCACCACCATAAATAGGCATGAATATGGAACAAAGAAATGTCAATGCTATCGGTTTCGATCTTGACTTCTTTCTTGGATTTCGTGTTTCTTTTCCACACAGTCTGGTGGATCTCAAAGTTGGATAAGGAAAGGATTGGTTCGATTCTTTTCCCGAAAGAGGACTGGTTTTATCCAGATCTATGGATTTCGGCAGACTTCAGGTTTTTTCCTCTTCCCGGGCCCTTTGTCATTCAAAGATATGGTAACCGAACACAGTTGTTTGAAAAACCTTGCGCCATCCTTCGGTAGAGCAAGGCAAGCAAGGACACTGGGCTCAAAGCATTTCCCGACCACGGATAGGTACCATGTGTTACCATTCATTTGTCACTTATTCGATTCTTTTTCGTCTGAGGGAACGTTCGGGCTAACGAAAGATCTAAGAGGGACTCTTACCTCAACAAGAGCTTTTACGCAAGTTATCGACATATAGGAATTCGACTACCTCATCACTGTGTGAAGGAAAAGGTTCAGGAAGCTTGTGATGCTCGGGATGGACTGACTCCATATGCGCGAAAGAACTGAGATCTTCAACGAAAGCCCCCCAATTTCATCGACCCTTACTTAATGACTGGTGATGGCGATTTATGCTTTTATTGCCTCCCAGACTTCTCATTCTTACTTAATTAAGCTTAAGATCGGGACAGAATAGTTGGGCACAGGCATTCTCACAGGCTATTGTAAGAGGAGAGAATCGCACCTTTGCTAAAAAAAGTCTTTACAAGTAACAAAAATCCCTCCTATGATTGGCTTTACCTTTTAGAAAGAAGCCCTACACAACAACTGGGACTGAGACTAGCGAACGAGCTTGTAACTCTCACAAGAACTGGCAGGCGTCGAGAACTAGCTCGAAAGGGTCAAAACTTCTATTAGATAGATGGCGGGTTCTTTACTTGAAGACTGGACTTTAGATCCCTTTCTCTATGAAAGTCTAGTTCAAGTCTCAATCGCTTGTGTATTGGAGTACGAAATGAAGTGAAGGCCAAAGGTCTCCTAACAAGGGAAAAAGCCCCCACTGCATACACAAAAGGCACCGATAAACTCTTTCAAGACTATCGCACCTTTCTGGATTCTCTTCCATGACATACTAGTAGAAGGCAAAAAAGTGTGTGACACATGTCCTAACCATGAAAAAGGAATCTGCCTTTAGCTCAACCCAATGAACATCGAGCCTTATTGAAGTGAAGGCGCCGAGCTACGTATCTTTTCCAAGGCTATCTTCCCAATCGTTAGGCGACTTTCTCTCTTGCAGACCCAGAAATCGAACTAATTAGCGCAACGGCTTCTCAATCCTGGCGAAAGACGAAGGCGGTAAGCGAAGCGAGCTACACCGGTCCTCCGGAGGGGAAGTCGAAACCCGTGTTCAAGTAAAGGAGATACTGATTCATTCATTTTTTTTGACAGGCAAAATGCCGCTGACAATGTGTTGAATTGGCAGGTTACCTGATGAAGAAGCTGGGAAGGTACCAGCGCGTGGTGTTAAACCAAAATGCTAAAGAGAGCGAAGGGAAAATCATGAACTACGTTTCATGTAATGTAGTACACTATAAGAGAGTTATAGTACTGCAGTGGACACAATTCCAAAATCACCTTAAAGAAAGGGCTTATATAAAAGAAAGCAAAATGCCAAACAAGTTAATAAGCTCGCATCTGGACCAGAAACTAACGAATGAAAACATGGCAATGGCACTATTTATTTGAAATACGATGGCAATCGGCTCTTTTGGGGTAATTATTTTGAGATAGGACAACTTGTTTCAGGAATTGTCCCTGCTACAAATAAAGGGTTCCGGGTTCGCCATCAATGCTAGTTTAGGTTGCTTTGTATTATCAAATAGAGCTCTTCTTCTTTAGTTAGGCCTGGCCCACCTAAGAACTGATCGAATTGGATTTCTAACTACAAGATGACTTTCTTTGCTTCTAAATCGATAAGGATTCGAGACCAGGACTCGAGTAGGAGAAATTCCCTCCTATGGGCACTAAAGTAGAAAAAGTAGAAAGAAAATCCATTCAAGTGGGAGATTCCAGGAGCCGAAGGCGTCATATGAATTAGTTGACAACCGTATCAATACCCAAGGAAAGGCCCCGTCTTCTTCATTCAAATGCTTTTATCCTAATTCCCAATGGACATATCGGTATCTTCCGGAATGAAAGTATGATAAACAATCAGAAGTTGTACACCACGGTGCCCTGCTTAGTTCGAGACAGATCGGCGTATTGTGAGACAAACCATTCATAATCAACCAAGTCTTTAGCTAGACCCTTGTGCTTTAGAATTATATCACCAGTGGGTGTAAGTAACGTATAACTTTTTGGTGCTAAGAAGTATGCATTCTTTACAATGTGCTCCTGTTTTCACTTACCCAATTCCATAGATGAGATTTCATCTTCAGGAAGAGGATTTCCTAGAATAGCGGAGTCTGTATCTGTGTAGTAACAGTCAGGTCTGCTAATGTATTGGTACATATGAATACGAGCACATGCTGTAATAGCCGCTGAGATTTGAACAGCTGTGTTAGTAGGAAGATTCCAGTCAGATGAGTTGTCAACATGTCCTGTTTTGCTATTCTAACTGACCATATAGTAATGATCGCTTAGCATGTCACCTGAGATGAAATTGGAGTTCTGTATCAAATACTCATATCGTTCCTTTTTGCATACCTCCGTTATAGTACTTTCCGGATTTATACCCAATCTACCGTATAGCGAGTTCATGAGAATCTTGTAAACATATGCCATAGCATCGTCACCACTTTTCTTAGCTTCTTGTCTGCTGGCGAAGAGGTCTGACACAAAGCTTTCGAAAGGACTAATCATCTCCTCAAACAAGTAACCCCTGAGTGGTATAATCTGATAACCCAAATCGCGGGCATACTTCAGCTCTTCGCTGTAATATACACCAAAAAATTCCCCCGTTGGGAAAAGTAGTGTATTATTTTGCTTTTTGTATGGCAAGAATGGGCGAGTAATAGTAGTAGGACAAACAACATAAGCCTCAATAAACCCAAACATATCATCCAATTCCAGGCCTTCCAAATTACCATGCAAGACAGGTTTTCCACCAGGCATAGCAAATGTTTTCATTACATATGGATATAAAGAGTTGACGTCATAATAATAAATATTTGCACCATATGGCTTGTACGTATCAGCATGACCTCCATAGTAACCACGCCGAATGAATGCATCCTGGTTACTACTTGGAATATAGATAGGGCTATCATTTTGATCCTAATAATTCATTCGATATATTATCATTGCTAGCGATGACAATGTCAAACATTGCCCGATATCCACATTGTATTTTTTCCAATCAATTTATTGAGCCCGAAGCATCACACCAGCTAAAAGACGGATATCTTGTTCCATATAATCCAACAATTGGGCCCTATTATCCTTCAGAGAAGACACTTTCATGTACTATTGACCCTTTTGAACCTAAGTGCGGACATAAAGTCTTAGCCAATGTTTCTACTCCCTAATAGAAACATTACGGCCAAAGCTATAATCGTAGTCTCCTGACATCTGAGGTAAGGTTCTTGAAAATCCACTCCAGCTATTCTCAAGCCCAGATGTGGATCCTTGAAATACTCTCGATCAATCAAAAGTACTTATTCTGATAGAAGTGATCTTTAATCATCTTCAATCCTTTTCGGGGACTATAAGTCGTTTTCTTACCCGCTTCATTTTAAAGTAAACCAGAAGATGCCCCATTCTCAATGCTATCATCATATGTCTCGGAACAAGAAAATGGAACCTGCATACTTTTATTTGTTACCCTTACTAAACCGCAGTAAGGATACGAATACGACTTAAATAAACTACTATAAGGATCAGAATAAGTACTAATGCTCTGTATAATACTTTTCCCCGAGCGATGGTTTAGCGGATTCGGAATTGTAACCAAGCATCCTGGGTTCTATACCCGATTCAACACTAGAGCATGCAGCCGATCCTGGATACATAACTATATAAAGTGTGCAGTGAGGGATCTTTATTGGTAGCCAGTCTTTCACTTCTGCCTCTCCACTCCCATGCCTTTCTTGGTCGGACCAACCCAACCGGCGATTTCCGACAAGTCTTTCTGCTTAGAGCAAGAAGCGGAACCAAAATAAAGCTTTCTTTATTTTCATTTATGGATAACCAATCCATTTTCCAATATAGTTGGGAGATTTTACCCAAGAAATGGGTACATAAAATGAAAAGATCGGAACATGGGAATAGATCTTATACCAATACTGACTACCCATTTCCATTGTTGTGCTTTCTAAAATGGCATACCTATACAAGGGTTCAAGTTTCGATCGATATTTGCGGAGTGGATCATCCCTCTCGAAAACGCAGATTTGAAGTTGTCCATAATTTACTGAGTACTCGGTATAACTCACGCATTCGTGTACAAACAAGTGCAGACGAAGTAACACGAATATCTCCGGTAGTCAGTCCATTTCCATCAGCCGGCCGGTGGGAGCGAGAAGTATGGGATATGTCTGGTGTTTCTTCCATCAATCATCCGGATTTACGCCGTATATCAACAGATTATGGTTTCGAGGGTCATCCATTACGAAAAGACTTTCCTCTGAGTGGATATGTGGAAGTACGCTATGATGATCCAGAGAAACGTGTGGTTTCTGAACCCATTGAGATGACCCAAGAATTTCGCTATTTCGATTTTGCTAGTCCTTGGGAACAGCGTAGCGACGGATAATTCCGAATCTACATAGGTCTAGTCCAGGGGACAAATCAATAGGAAATGCTATTTGCTTCTTAAGAAGAATCACTTTTTTGAAATGAAAGAGTTTCCACGGGCGTCGGATATCATTTCTTCAAATAAGGAAGAAGTGTTATCGATGGATTTCCTTCCATTCTTCCTAGTATGGAAGAAGTAAAGAAAAAGTACTGCGTCTCGATCTATACGAAAGGGCACTGGTTTTTGCTTTCGGTTTCATTGATAGCAGAAGATAAAGCTAGCGGAGCCAGAAAACGCTTGCTTGCGCCCCACCCCTATGGAAACTATTGCCTACGCTTGCAGCTCGCTCAGTGTCAGTAGAAGGGAAGAAAAGATGGTCACTCCTTTTAGGAACATGGCGAGCCTTACTTACGACTGTTGCACTTCACTCGCTGCTCGTTCATTCACTTGCTCATGAACTCGCTGCTTCGCCAGAAGCGACTAGTCGCCTCCTTTCCTCCGCCGAAAGATGCTTAGCCAGAAGCGACGAAGGAGGGGAGCTGGGGAAGGCCGACGATGGCAATGAGGGGGAAGCTGTCGTAGAAGCTTTGCCCCTTGCTTTACAGAAATTGTTATGAACTTACTAAATGACCTTATTTATTCTCCCGGAACGCTAGCAAATCTAATAGTTCTATCTGCTCTTCTTAACTTAAGAACGAAGGCCGCCATCCTTCTTATTCAGGAACCCTTTGTTTGAGGGGGGCGTATCCCCGGGAAGGGGAGAGTGGCCGAGCGGTCAAAAGCGACAGACTGTAAATCTGTTGAAGGTTTTCTACGTAGGTTCGAATCCTGCCTCTCCCACTTGTTGTAGACTTAAGAGAAGAGAAAGTAGGCGGAAGCCTAGGAGGGCCAACCGAGCTAAGCTCTTTTTTTTGCCGTGCCGTGAAGTGCAATTTTCTCGTATGCGTTTTAGAGAGGTTGTCGAAAAAAAAGACGATCTATAGAGATTCCCCATCTATATCCAATCGAGAATAGAAGCGACTCGCTTCCGGCGTCGGCTTGTAGTCTCTGCAGTCGGCACACGCACGCGCCCGCCATCATGCCTCCTTGGTTCGGGACGAAGCCAAGCGAGACATACGATAGACGAAGGAAGCGCCCACCCAGCAGGAGGGCTAAAACCTGTAGTTTTGAAGTTGCAAACTCCAGCTTCGAAGCTGGAGTGCTTTAGCCCCTTAGTTTTGAAGCAAGAATCACCGTCTTGAGCGCCTTGCGCGCTCAAGAACAAGCAAGGGATGAGCGCTTTGTTGCTAAAGCGGATACGTTTTCTTGCTGGGGAAGGCTAGTTTGATCGAGGATTGGAGAGGAGGGAGAGGTGGAATAAAAAGCTCGGGATGGATTTTGGAGTCTTTGTGCGAGCCGTATGCGGTGAGAGTCGCACGTACGGTAAGGAGGGGGGTTCGCGTCTATACGTGTAGTGTGGTGGTTGGGCCTACCCACCCTATTTGTTCCATGATCTATGGGTCTACTGGAGCTACCCACTTCGATCAATTAGCCAAGATTTTGACCGGATACGAAATCACTGGTGCTCGATCTAGTGGTATTTTTATGGGGATTCTTTTTATCGCTGTAGGATCCCTATTCAAGATTACTGCAGTTCCTTTTCGGGCGGCTGTAGGACGGACGGCCCCCTATAGGTAGTAGGGTAGGGTGGGTGGTACCGCTCAGATAGCGGCCAATCCTCCTAACTGCGCGCGGGCCGGGCTTAGAGCGCGTGAAACTCATCACTACCTCGTAAGGGCGTTGAGACCATAGCATGTTACACAAAAGCGCCGCTTTCTCAGGAGTGTTGTCACACAGCTGCCCGACTAGAAGAGCTACTCGCTCTGTAGTGTTGTCACACAAGATAAGCACGCCGCCCGCCTGCTGGCCGGGCGAATCGAAGTTATCTTCCGGTCAACTGTCCACCCAGTCAAGTGCAAAAAACACAGTGGAATCACGCAACGCACGCTGCTGGTGTGCTTCCTGCCCACGAGGAAAGAAGAGCGACAAGGTTCAGATTTGACTGTTTGCAGCATGGGAGCTGATTACCCCAAAAATACCTGGGAAAAAAGAAAAGATATCTCGGTAACGAAAACCATAGGAGGCTGTATTGGCGAGATCCAAGGGTTCACAGCAGCCCAAAAGAAAAACCGCCTGGAAGTCCGAGGACCTTTAGTACCGTACCGAACCAGCAGCCTTCGCGCCAAGCGACGACCGCCCTTGTCCCTTTCCTTTTTCCATTCAGCCTACTTCTTAGCTTTGTTCCGTCAGTCTAAGGCAAAGCTTAAGTGGTTTGCCTACCTTACCCACTTGATGAAAGGGAACGAACTTCGTTTCCTTGGCGGCTTTATGGATGGATTCAGTCAGCCTCACTCCTTCCTTTTGAAAAGTGACGCTTTGCGTCTTCGCTTCCGAGGGTTAGGGTATAGGCCGTTTCGAGCAAGCTTTCGCTTTTTCTCCCGGCTTTCTACAACTTTCGCTTTAGCTTCCAAAGGCGACCCAATGACCTTTCCGGAATTGGAAGTATTCGTCGCCCTACCCTAAGAAAGAAGTCACTAGAAAACTGCTTGCCCTCCAGAAGTACCAAAGGTGCGCGGAGCCCGGTGAAAATGAATATGTTTGCTACTGAACTGCCTATTGACTAATATTCGTCTTTAGAATGAAAGTAGCTATGAAGCCCAATCTACTGTCGATTCAAAAGGGGGCATAGTCATATGGGTGGGGTGTTTGTGGGGAGCTGCCTTGGATATGAGGAATTCCTAAAAAAAAAGCAAAAATAGAACAAAGGCAAAGTCCGTGACGAAGATCTTTCTTTTCTATCAATAGATAGGAATGAGTGTTCGTTATAGGGGATAGGATCCATCTGCTCTCTCTCTCTCTCTATTTTCTGTTTCTTTTTTTCGAGAGAAAGAGCAGTGCGAACTAGAAAAAAAAGAGAATCGGGAGATGATTAAAAAAGAGATACATAGACATATAAAGTAAAGGGATGTATATATTATTCCTATATATATCATCTATCTATGAAAAAAGTAAACAGAGTTCGTTTTTGGGTTCCCCGAAGCCCCGAATGGATTGGATCGTTTCTGCTTCTGCCAACGAAATGAAGGCCTCGCCCCTTCCGAATGCTTCTCCGATCCTGAAGTTCTCGCGAAGAGAATAAGATGCAGCTCCCCCTCCCTCTGTCTTTTTCCGCTTTGCTAATCTTCCCCTCTCACGCGGGCCGGGCTTAGGCGGGCGCGGGAGGAAGAAAGAAAGTCGAAGAGCGTCTTCTCCTTTGTCCTTTTTTCAGTGCAACACAGGAAAGCACCCTCTTTTTGTAATCCCCGCTGCTTCCCAGAGGCTTTTTTTTGTATTGAACGCATGGCGTAGCTAGGACCCCTCCAATCATGTTTGAGCCTATGTTCACCCGGGGCCCAAAAAGGAGAATTCCGGAATGCCTGCCGACGTTCAGATAAGGTGCATATCCCTTACCACTAAAGGAAAGGCTCGACGAAGGGGGGGATATTAGCTGGGTAAGGAAAAAGCTTTCGGAGATTGAGATGTCGATTTGTTTTTTCATCGAAAAGGAAGAAGGCCGAGGGGATAGCAGCCTTCCTTCGGGCTTTGCCTGCCGACGTTCTAATAAAGAATTCCGGCTCGGCCCGGGAAAGCGCTGGCAACAACATAAAGAAAGGGGTCCATGTAGCTGCTGCGCCCGCCCACTGAGCAGCAGGTTCGGCATCTACTACAAAAGAGAGAATCCACTTCAGATAACCACGTCTCTGCTAGGCAGCGTGTGGAATGGCCGAGAGCGGACCAAATGGATATATAATCCAAGCCGAGTGGAGTTATGTGAATAGCCGTCTGATGGAAACAACTTTCACGTTCGGTTCAGAGAGCACTTTTTTCGTTGAGAATAAGTCCTTCCCTTTTGTGTGAATTCCCCAGCGGCGAATTAACAACTTGTGGGGCCCTATCTATTCAATCTCTCGAGCCCCAAGAAAACCCCCCTCTCCCTCGGACTCAATCTCTCTTTTGACTCTATATATGTGGGCACCTGATATCTATGAGGGTTCACCCACCCCGGTGACAGCATTCCTTTCTATTGCGCCTAAAATCTCTATTTCTGCAAATATGTCACGTGTTTCTATTGTTGCTTCCTATGGGGGTACATTACAACAAATCTTCTTTTTCTGCAGCATTGCTTCTATGACCTTAGGAGCACTGATGCGCATGGCGTACTCAAAAACGAAAAGTCAAAAAGACCTCTAGCTCATAGTTCGATTGGACATGTAGGTTATATTCGTACTGGTTTCTGGGTGTGGAACCATAGAAGGAAATTCAATCACTCACTAATTGGTATATTTATTTATGCATCAATGACTTATAGATTTATCTCGCCATAGTTCAGTATTACGGCAAACCCGTGTCAAATATATAGCGGATTTGGGGCGCCTAGCCAAAACGAATCCTATTTCGGCTATGACCTTCCATTACAATGCGTTCTCATACGCAGTGAATACCCCCGTTAGCCGGCTTTCTTGTAGCAAATTCTATTTGTTCTTCGCCGCTTTGGGTTGGGGGCTGGCTTCCAGCCCCAGTGGGAGTAGTGACTAGCGTTATAGGTCGTTGGCGGCTTTGAAGGTTGCCATGAGTAAGGTTGGGAGACCGAAGGCAGTTTTCCGTGCACCGGACACGTAGCTTACCGGAATCAGTTGTAAACACAGATGGAATGCATGCTACGAAAGACAGGGTCGAGTCTGATACATCAACCGTCGACCCATATCCTTGTACGAGTCCACAATCACTACACGAGATGAACTTCTGGCTTCTGTGAATGGAAGTTGGCCTTAGTGCATAGGACTCCAAGTTACTGCGCGCGATCGTATACTGAGGTGCTCCCCTGTCGGTTGTTGGAACGACGCGAGCCGGGCTGGGCCTCGATTCCTTTCAAAGATGAAGGGACAGAGGTGAATAATTCCCCATCTCATTTGGGGCGGAAAACGAATCGACATCTCGATGTGATACAACCCTTTCCATTTTCGTTGGGAAAGAACGGCGAAGTCCATCCGAACCCTCCAAATGAAGAAATAAGAGGAGAGCAAAGCGCTGTAATGGCGCGAAGCGCATGCGGAAGGCACGGAGAAATAAAAGAAGTGTGGAGGAGAAGCAGCCGAGCTCATTCCCTTCTGCTTCCTGGGCAACAAAGCAGTGCTTTGTTTCCAATCTGCCAAATCAAGGATTTGGGGTTGATTAAAAGATATCTG